>SJJU01002194.1:0-39233 GCA_012932125.1 Conopomorpha cramerella | reverse complement strand
CTCCTCAGCTTTATAATATTAGTATAGATTACTGGACGCCGTGCGTTTTCATGTGTATAATTTCAGTTATTCAAACAATCTAACATACTGATTATTAGCAAAGTCAGACTACGGGACTTAGTTTCCGTTGCCTAGCAACCGGCTTATATCATTTTAAAACAATTAGATGTACCGTAGCGGTTTATCCGCAATTTATCTCTTATACTTAAGAGATACATTTCGTGTTGGGATACATAACGAAGTTTGAGTTCGGTTTATAAATCTCACCCTAAGGTGTAAAAAACTAAATACAATGTTTACATAATAATAATACTTATGTGTATTTGTCTAACACATGAATTTTAATTAGATGGACTTCTTACTTATTGCAAGATATATCGTATATTAACCGGTATTTTATATAAAGCACAATGACTTAGTTTTGAATTCAAAACGAGACAGTGTTAGATGCATTTTTTACTCTACTTTCAAAGTTGTTTCAAAACAGCCGAGTTGTATAATTCTACGTTCGAGAAATAAAGCTATCGTTTGTCGCGCTTGTCCACGGCGCGGCCATGAAAGGCTTAACATTTTTATACTGGGCGCAGGCCATCTATACTTACATTTAATAGGAGACCATTCAAATATTTAGAAACAGAATCGTCCAGTGCTTGTGAAGTAAATTCATCCTCTGTTGTGTATTCAGTTTAGATGCTATTATTAGAACACTACCTATAAAATAATCACGAAATCGATGAAAAAAAGAACAAGAATTTTGTTGCGTAAGCGGGTAACAAGCGGTAGGTAACGCAATGTTAGTAAGTCATATTCTCTTAGACAAATGTTCTTTTCCTTGGATGTATAACTATAACTATGGATAATGGTATAGGTGGAGAGAATGCGATATGTATCTACAGTACTATAGAGTTTGGTAGGTTCATTTCGGTTATGCATCCCCTGGCAAATACACCACAGACTCATGAAAACCCATAATTTTACGTAATATACATAGAATCGACAATATGTATAACGGGCGCGGTTTCCGGATATAATATATTACATATTGAATTAATGTTATGCTAATAGTATCAGAAGGAAGGAAGCGCTCGTAGCTCAGCTGGTTTCGGTGATGGAAAAATGGTTATGGTTGGAATACCAAGTTATGGGTCTTGGATACCGTCTCGGCACTTGTTAGAGGATAAGCGCTAGGCGGAGGAAAAATATTGTTTTTATCACTCCTATTCGGAAAACGTAAATAACGTCTGAAGGGCTTCTTTATGGAGGACTAAAACGACCCTTTGCGGTCCTAGGTAGTAGCTTTCTAATTATTATTTTTTGATGTTTGGACACTTGAAGCGACCGACTCATTGACTATCGGTCTAAATCACATTTTTTTAATTAAGAGTATTTACATTTCTATTCTAAAATCCTTGGCTATGCTCGAGATTCTAGGATGCTTCGCTTGCTCCTATATTGTATATCTTATTGTTTTCATAATCGGCGGTCGGAGTACGGGATATGCCTGCTAAACTGTAAATAATAAATGAATGTTTCAGGTTTGGGGCGGCCCGTTGGTGACGTCGCTGGGAGGCTACAACGGCCTGTACGGCGGGCGCCTGCTCACCCCGGGATACTAGGGAACAACTCTGCTTTAAACCCTGACCGGTACCTTCCAGAACATACTACGATTCGAGACGATCAGCTGCTTCTGCCAAAGTACGATAATTCGATTAAATTGTCCCCAGAATCCCCTTTCCAATAATGTGTACATATTTTTATGATTACAAAGTGTTCATTTAGCAAATGTTTTAATTTTATTTTCACCTCGGACCCGGCGAACGTTGTTTTGCCTATATACATTATTAACAGTGTTTCCCTGCTATATGTAAATATCATGAATATAAACCTGCCTCAAGATTCACTCTACCTACAAAAAACCACCACAACAAAATCCGTTACGTAATTTAAAAGATCTAGGCATATTATAGGGACAGACAGCGGGAGACGACTTTGTTTTTTACTATGTACTGATAGGAATTGTTACTTATAGCGGTACAAAATTTTAATATTGTTATCGCTGAATCACCTGATTGGAATAATATTACTTTCTAGGTAGAGCATTGTGTTGTTTTACTTTTCGTGTACTTTATGGGCTCTATAAGTGTTACGCAGGGTAGACCTTCTTACAAACTTCTGTTTAGGAATTTCAAATCCTACTTAGTGAGCAGTTTATAACTTAACAATATAATATTACTGTGTACGAAAAGTATACAGGGTATATAAGTATAAAGTAAAGGTACACAATGACTTTTTAGGTAGATTACAATAGTACGATGTTGAAGACATCCATCCATTTTAAATTAATTTGCAAATACACAAATTCAATTAACTTCATATTTTAGAAAGTAAAAATTGATCTCACTGTTATTTCCCGGTTACTAAGGAACATCACTGGGCCTGATAAACAATAATTAGGCCCATTGACATTCTATTGTTGGTCTTCCATAAAACTACGATAAACTAAAAAGATATTAAACCAGCCGTCAATGGCAAAAGTGAAACAAGAAGTGATAGTAAAACCACGGAAGTGTCGGGAATGTGCCAGATATACATGATGTTTCTCTCTGCTAACCAATATTCGTGTCTCGTTCCGATTGCTGGTTTGTGAATGGGACAGATAATTATAGGAGCTCGGCTTGGCATGCAATATGAAGTGTGCTTTGCGTAATGTTCTATAATCTAAAATCTAGACTATTGATGAAAGGTTGGCTGCAGTCTGGGTCCTAGCCGTTGTTCGGGAAAGGTAATTATGTTAGCGCGGGGTCTCGATGGAACAGAACCCTTTATTGGATATTACGAAATGTACCTACGTGGTAGGTACGTTGTTTTATGTAATTGTTGTGCAAGTCCTTCACCTTTAGAACCGCTACCTAAAACTTGGACAGGTATTGGCAATTGGTATGTAACTGTATCACGAATGGTCTCAATATTGCGGACGTTGGTAGTAGGTACTGATGATTGATTTGACTTTGTAGAGAGTGGGACAGAAGTGCTTAACCACTAAGCGGCATAAAATATTTAAAACTAGCTGTTCCGGAAAACATTTGTGCGCGATAGGAAGTAGGTAGTCTTTGTACTTATACTGCGTATTGGTATAAATACTGACGATAGGGATAAACTTAATATTTATTCACGATTTGCCAACTCTGGTCTTTCACAAGATGATTCCAAATCGATCCATCAGTTATCGATTTTTGGCGAGACTAGCAATAGATTTTTATATTACAGATTTAAATATCGTTCCCAGCCGTGTTTTTACTCTTCCAAAGTACTAAATTATTATTCTATACAGCACAATTATTGTGCAGGGCTCTGCAAGTGTTAGAGAAGTGTGAGTAACGCTTATCGTACACACATCAAAAGTGTCTAGGGATCAAGAACATTTTTAGCTCTAAAAAATAATCTAATTTATTTTAATTCAAATCAAATCTACTAGATTGGTGTCCTACCTAATTCCCCATGCCTGTATCAATGACTTATCACCAAATTTTGAATAAATTATGAATTTATTCAGTTTTTGTAAAATATATTCTTGATTGCAATATTCTAAAATGTACTTGATCCCTAGACACTTTTGAGGTGTGTATATAATGGGAATCCTTAGCTTGCCTTTTATTGTCATGAAATGAATACCTACAGAGGTCGTGTAATTATTTTTCACGTTCCAGACGGATGAACATTTTGTTCGCACTTGCGTGTAAATGGGACCAATTTCCAAAGATTTTGCATTTATATGTCTATATCAGTACATCCACCTGAACCGACTCCATGACACAACTGGTTTTTTACACCAAACAACAACAACTTTCTTGTACAACTGACTCTGTTTCGATTTTAACCAGCCGAGCCATCTTAATACACTTATCAAATTAAGATGTTCAAACCTAACCTAACCCACATTTCTGATTGGAAACTATAATTAGCATTAACCTAGCTAGTTGTGTCATCGAGTAGTGACATGGGGAACACGCTGTCTATATAGGGTACCTACACAGTACACACATGACTTCCCGAGATTTTCTAGCAGCCGGATGAGTGCGCACTCGAAGGTCCCAACACTGGTTTGACGACTCACTAGAAACTTGTAGTGACAGTGTCGTTATTGATCTCACTTCTTCCTTCTTACTCCGTGGGAAGCGGGTCCCGTTTCAAGGTGGGTCATCTATCGCCCATGTTATTCTTAGCACCTAATAGATTATAATAATTACCGCCGTATTGATAAAAAGATAACGTAAAGTAGTTGACGTATGTACTGTCATGTGCAAAAACATGTATGCACATTTTAAAGCCAATTTCTTATAAGGCATTGACGGGAATGTTATGGTTTTGCGAATATGGTATTCTAGAACCCGTACTATGATGAAATAGGCCTAATGTGAAAGAAGCAATTGTTATTTTAAGAGATAATGGCTTTGAAATGTTACTAAGTGTATGTATGTTATGTATACATGTTTTTACATGTGACTGTAAAACTCGTTAAACAATTGACAATATTTAATATTTATTTTTTATATTATTATTAAATTAAGGGCAACTAAGAGACCCGTATTGTTCATTTTAATAGTAGTTTTCATTTATAATGTTTACTTTGAAAATCGGAAAGCGAAATGTGACGTCATTAATTTGCAAAATAAATATTTCCTTAATGTATTGTTACTGTTATACTCCTATTACGGCAAATAATGTTAATACATTTGAAGGAATATTACTTTTTTAAATTAAACCCTAAACATGAACGGTAAAATTATGCACGTACCAGTGACGTCTTCACGCATATTTCATATATTCTCTGAATATACGCTTGGGAAAGATCAGGTTTCTTTGTACAGCATCCTACAAGGGAAATACCGCAACGGTTTGTTCTTTTTACTAGCTTATGCAAAATTAAATGGTGTCAATTGAGGCCAATATACTAAAAGAAAAATCAATGCTAATGCTGCAGGCACATTTTTCTCTTTTTTCACTTGAAAGCAGTTTCCGAATACGGGGCATTAGGTTCATTTTTTACTTGTCATAAACATTTCTTACCTTTGACTCTACTAGTAGAGCTATGGATAAAAAAACAATTCCGGTGATACTGCCTGGTCAATAGACTCAAAGGTACTAATGTAATTTCTCATGACACGATTGGCTCCTAGGAAAGTTAGGTACCTTACCTAAAATAATATGTGTGTGTCAAGGTGGATGGACTAAATGTATATTTAGTCAGTAAAAAAGTACAGTTAAATGTTAAGGTTGGTAATAATTTCACATAGATCAGGATAGGAATCAGTAGCGATATAAACGTTAGTTTTTTTATTTTACACTTGGTCCTTTTATCCTCAGAAATGTATCTATTTAATCTAGTAATGATACTGCATACTAGTGATAGAGTCATGGGTAATTAAGTGGATTACGGCATTTTTTTGTACATGTGTTCGATGGCTCAATCAAAAGAATAGTAGACTCAAGCAGTAGAGTCAAAGGTAAGATATGGTCATAACATTACAATCTCTTTGTTGTGGATCTAAGACAAATAAATTTATAAGTGTCATCAATAGACCTTAGATGATACTCATAGACCTCATAGACCACTTCATGATCGACCGTACCGTGGAGTTTCACTTATGTGGAATATTTTTTCTTCGATCTATTCAATTAAGATACATAAGATTTATAAAACAAGATTTTTGTGTTTTTTGTTGTTTTCTACATTGTTAATTCCAAATAGTAAAAAAATATGAGTCACACACATTCCAAAACCGGTGCCATAACTACTTTCTGGGTTTAATTTATGAAAATTGTAAATTCACAGATGGCAACTCATTTGCGTGGGTTATAAATGGGGTTCAAACAACGATAGTTTTTACTTTGTTGATATTTAAATTTCGAGATTGTACATATAATACAGGGCGGGGTCTGTAACACGATCCAACAATTTGTGTGTAGGTTTTAACGAACCCTTCAAGTAAGTCAGATGTGATACGAACATTGCAAAGTACTTTGATCTAGAATAAATTAATATCCATCAATGTTAGTGTAACATTTTGCGATGTTATCATGATGTCAGCAAATAAAATCAAATGTCAACTGTAAGGGCGCTACGTCAGCTAAATGTCAGTCAGTGAAGAGCTTTTCGAATAAGTTCAAAGAAAAATGAACCGACTTCAATCACTAAACAATTAAGACATTTGAATTCAAATTATTTGTTAATGTTGCCAGCCCCGTCCTGTATATGACACAAGTATTTCTTACATTTTTAAACAGATATCTTTCTTTTAAAAAGATGAGTGAAGTGTTATAAAACGTAAGTACTTGTGCGAAGTGCTGCCCGTCGTCGGTTGATTATGCCTACCCTAATAATGTTCCTAGTACAAGTTGAACGGGACATGTTATACTGTCACATTATCAAGATCATTATTGATGCCAGTATTGCAGATTACGAAAATATAAGTGGACTCTGCGATTTTATCATTATTTGTCACGACTATTAGACTGTCAATATTAGTAACATGCTCCATTGATTTTAAATATGGGTGAGTTTAATCATCACTATCAGCAGTTGTCCTGAAGTCACCAGTGAGCTACGCTTCCCTAAACTGTGTTAGCATTCTACAATTCACATCAACGTTTGTCGGCAGACACGCCCAGCACAGCAAGCCAATTCTGCAGTCTATTCAGTAAGTTTACTGGAAATATCCCTATTTACTTTATTAAAAATCGCTTTAGGAGGAGGTAGTCAGGACGTCCTAACCGATTCCTTCAAACAGTTGCGCAAAAATCCCGGGATATAGATGAGTGGACAAAATAGAGGTAGGCCTTTGCTCACCATTGCGGCAAACTAAACGGTGAAGGACGTGACGAATGGACAAGTCGCAAAAGTACGTGTCATGTGGATAGTTACATTAACGAAGAAAGGTAACATGACATTGAATACCTTTTAGAGTATCCTCGTTACACATCACGAAGCCCGCGACGAGAGTGCAAGTGGACAGACTCGGCGCTCCTATTGGAACAACGACGCATCACCGCCATAAAAGTGAAAACACCGACACACTTGACCTTCGCCGACCTTACGCTAAGTTCTTATCCGACTATGTAAAAGCTGATCTTCATTAATTCTACGACAAATATTGATTGTCTATAATCGTGGAAATTAATAAACTTTTTCTCGGTAAATGTTTATAAGTACTCAATTAACTACAATAAAAATAAATAATGTTAAATTGTTTCGTCTAAGGTTTTGTAAAAGATCCAACCAATGTTTTTGCAATATTACGTGCCGACTACAATTTCTTCTGAAATTAATTGAGATATCAAAAGGGGTAAGAACTACGCTAATTGGTATCACGTAGTAACGTGATGTAATCTGTCTGCAGCTGTTGATTGCTTGGAATTTGTACTAATGACGAGTAAGCAGGACGGTCCAGTTTTCTACCTACATACATTTGCATAGTCAAGAGCATGACGAGAATACCATTTTTTTAGTATGTAGCCACTTGCCTACCGTTTCAATGAATTGGCATTATTACTGTTAAGTAGTAGTTAAGTGATTAATATTTTACGTATCAAAATGATTTGCTAAGCGCAAATCTCCATAACTGCAAGTATATTGTTTGCAGTTCAAGGATGTTGCGTGTGCGTTCTTGGAGAGGAAACTACCCGGATAAACGAACGATTCCAAAAATTATCTTCTGTCTAGTCTAGGGCACTGGGTATACCTATTTGTTTTTTTTTTGGTTGTAGGCGCACAGGCCTTTTTCTAAGGAAGAAGCTTTGGTATTTGTAGAGTCGTTTATCATTTATAATAACAATAAATTTCAACCAAGGCAAGGTGGTGAACCACTTTCTTTACCGATCGTACTTATACATAAGTATCCATCAATTTTCAACGGGTCAAAATTGAACCTAAAAGCGGCATTTCATTTCAAAGTAGGTTGTTATGACTCAATATTGACAACAGGTTCCGTGAGACTTGAATGTCAGTTGCTTGCTTTTAAATCAGAGCACTTTTGATTAAAATACAAGTCCTATAAACTACTAAAGTCCAAGTTCCTGAGGCATGAAAGGTATGAGTCTTCATGTGATATTTCAGATTTCATTTCCAGATTATTTTGTGTGCAATGTCACCTATAAACTACTAAAATGTGGATAATTGGTACTTTGATGTGAAGGCTTGTTTTATTTACGTACCTACATAGGTACAGTACAAGGTACCTATTGGTTATGCAACGGTTTGATCTGATAGTTTGTTTGCCAGTTTATAGTTATTGCCCGTTCTATAGAAAGTAGGGTAACATTATTATCATACAACAAAAAGTTAAGGTGATCGCCTTAAACTGGAACACTTTTTTGCCGAATCATTTGTAAACATTTGATGGCAATTGGCTTAAAATCTTAATATACGATGTTTCAAATTGTCTACGATTCAGCCCGATAATATTAAGTATTGTAGGCCCTATAATTATGAACAACCCGGAGATGATGTGGTTTTAAATGCAACTATACCGAATTCATTACGCAATATCACACCTTACCTTGCTTTGTGTAGTCCGCATCTCTTTTTTTATTTAATTAGATAAGTACCTACGTAAAGTAAAATTTAAATAGCATTATGCAATTATTGTTTGATGCATGCGAAGCTATATTAATTAAGATATAAGATACAAAATCTGCGAGCGATACAAATCTGAACATCATTGGATCGCTAATGCAATACTATATTGTAATGGAAGTAGCTAATACTTTTTGCGGGGAACTTTCGCCCAGTGAAGGGGATAGGAATGTGATATGCTCTATCTTGCTATATGTGCTAGTGTACTTTGTTATGTAATAGACGTTACATTACTTCAATAGGTTGGTGTAAAGAAGCAGGCGAGCAGTCTTCCAAACACCAGATGAGGACTTGGACAATATTTGTACAGCTTAATAAGGTTTTAGGGATTGTGTTAGAGCTCAGTTTATGATGGTTTAACGTTAACCACGCCTGTCTCGGCGGTGGTACTTTCGTTTGAGCGCAAACTCAACATTATATGTTTTTTGGGTTTCCAACAAGTGTAATTATGGTCTTGCTCTTATTTTGTTGGTATAGTCTGCTATGGACAATTGAGCAACTTTTGTCAGTACCTTTTTTTCTTTTGACTGTTCTAAATTGAGTGGCAATAGAAATAATGAGTAAGCAGATAAATCTTTCAAATATGTTTTCGAAGTTTTTTAAGCTGAATTTTTTCACTTTTCTACGTAGGTAGCTAATTTATTTATTGAAGTTTGTACATATGTTATTTTTTAAGCAACTTCAAAAAAGGAGTAATTCTTAATTCGACCGTATATAAGGTTTTTTTAAACCTGTTCACGAATATGCTTTTTTATCTTCGTTCTTTTTGTTGGACAGAAGATATTTCTAAGGGAATCATTCTGATTAACTTTAAAATGTCGGTTATTTTTCTTTAAAATTACGTAGATTACTAATTGATATAAATCTTATCGGATCTGTGGGATGAAAGCAGTGAGAAAAGCAGGTATACGAAAGTATTACCTATAAGTAATTATTACAAACAGTATGTATCTATCTATACTAATATTTTAAAGAGGATTTGATTGTTTGCATCGAATAGGCTCGTAAACTCCTGGATCGATTTAAAAATCTATCACCGTTGGGAATCTAGAGTATTCTCGGATGACATAGGCAAATTTTTCCCAAAATTCCCACGGAATCGGAAAATAACACAGCGGTACAGCTAGTCTTCAATATATTAAATAGAAATTCTCTGAAAAGCGTAGCGTAGTTTTTGCGTATTAAATTAACTAATACCTACATGATTAATGTTGGAGAATAACATTAGCATTGTCAGCTTGTATAAAAAAAAGGTACGCTTCCGTACAATAAATATAAATACAAAGGTACGCTTCCATACAATAATAACATTATTGTTAAAACCGAATGAGTCTGAAAAATGTCAAATAAACCTTTTAATCTCAACCGCTGCAGCACCTGCGCAGCACTGTAGTTTTACAATGACAATTTGACACTCCGTGTGTGAGATGGTAATTAAGCATAAATGGTGTGTTACGCACGTGACTGTACATCATTTCTACCAAGTAATATCCAAGGTAAATAAAAGTGCATTGTCAACAATTGTAGAGCAACGTGACGTCAGGAAAAGATCATGGGAGTTTTAGGTCGGTGAGTGCGGTGGAGCGTAATCGATTACTAGTGATGCAATTTACTTCCGCTCTGTATTACCTCACTGGGCCCACAGAGACGATGGCTCGGTGGCCCGCTTACGTTCTTTCAGCTTGTCAGTGAAAGGGTCCTCCCATGCGCGTCACCCTTGCTCGGCCGGTGGCGCTTGCACCCGTCGGGCGCGCACCTCGCGCACCACCGCCGCTCTCTTATAAAACTGTGCAGACGCACTAACGCTACATTACGAATTCGGCGGTTGTACGAACCAACCGTCCGAACCGCGGCATTTGTGAATATTCCGAGAGTGGTCTAGTTTCCTTATCGCGCTGAGAATCCCAATAGGAACAAACAAAATGAAATTCACGGTAAGTGTAGTGTGTGTTAAGCAGTGCAGTGCCCGCTCAGTGTCAATTTACATATCTGGATTATTTATGCGATGTGATCGATAATTATTGTACACTTTGAACAACATTCATACTTTTCAAATTAGTGCAATTACCTCTATATCGAATAGCAATGCGATTTTATTTATGTATGAGCATTTATGTGCATGTGCCTCCTTACTTTTAAGTGCTTGTTTCGTATATGGTTAAGTCGGTACTATATTCCTATTGTACACGTGCTCTCACCCTACTGATGCAATCAATCACGTGCTGCGAAGTTATTCGTCCTGTTTGTGAGAGTAGCTCGAGAAATCGCATACATTGAGAGTAAAAGCAATGGAAAGTGAAATTAAATCATAATGAAGACTTTATATCGAGCGGTGGTGGTGACCGCAAGCTACTATATTTTTTGGCAAAACTGGTTTGAAAGTTTTGGTTTAGCTATTTTATTGTGTCATTAGTACGTGTTGTATAATTTATAAGGCTATAATATTTTCATTGTCTTCAGGTGGCGATTATCGGAGTAGCGTGCCTCTCCACGGCGTGGGCTGGCATGATGAAGAAGGCCGAAGATCAGAAGGACAAGCGGGATGCACCTGTTGGCTATCCTTCTTCAGGACATTCTTCGCACACTTTTCAAATTCAGCCTTCATTGGACGAAGGAAGTGCTATCAGCATAGGTGCTGGATACAGTGTGGGCGGGGCCAAGCCTAGCTACGTGTTCGAGGGAGCGAGCGGCGCTGCCCCATCCTACTTGAGTGCTGGCGCCGTACCTGCCAGCGATCACGCCACCATCCAGCTGGCTCCTATTACGTTGCAACCCGAGCATGGAAACATCATCGCCAGCGACTTGTCCCAATTGATGTCCCAACTTTCTCATGGCCTATCGTCTGGCTCTCTGACCTTGTCTCCTGGTGGATCTATCCAGGCTGCTGGTCAGCACTCACAACCACAGTTTGCGTACGGAAGCCCTAAAATGCATTACAGTGTTTCTGATCAGGGGCAGATTGCCAGTCCTCCTTCTTACGCAGCAGGCACCAAAGGATTAGGCTCATACGGTTCAACTGGGCCCGTATTGTTTAACCCCGCTAGTTCCCATGCAGCACCTCAAAGTTTAAGTTACGCACCCAGTTCTGGACATGGGGTTCCCGATGTTTCCCAGTTTCCTGGTCTTACTCTTAATTCTGGTCATTCTGCACCTACCGCGTCTCTTGGTCATTCCCTTAATCTCCAGAACCTCCAAGGCTTTGGGGGAGCTTCTCTCAGCGGTCATTCATACGGAGGGTCCTCTCTAGGAGCTCATGGTATTGGTGGCTATGCTAGTGCCGCACCCTCAATTAGCGCTCATTCACCAGCAAGCCATGCTTTTGGACATTCTCTGGGTGGCTTGTCCCTTGGATCTTCTGGTTATTCATTTGGTGCACCCTTAAAATCATTTTCGGGTCACAGTGTTCCCACGAAAACATCATTCAAACCATCTGCTTATATCGGATCATCTTCCTTTGGGGATTCTACGCATAGCTCTTCTGGTGTCTCACCTTCATATGGCGGTCTTTCTGTTGGTCACGGTTATTCCTCTCCTGGTCACAATGTGGGTTTGGGTAGTCATAGTTTCGGCTCTAGCTACGCTGGTAGTGTCGGGGCTGCTCCTGCTAAATTTAGTCCCCACGGTTACTTACCATCTAAGTCTGAAGGATACAGCGGTGCTGCAGATTCGCTGAGTGCGTTCTCATCAGCGCATTCGTCGCCCGCTGGAGGTGCAGCATACAGTGGTCCCCAAAGCGCTAGTGGTGTGTATTCTGCGCACTCTAACCCGCAGTACTATGTCTCTTCAAACAAACTGCCATCATCTCCTACCTATAGTAGCGAAGGGAGCGTGTCTTACAAAGCACCTTCTTCGGGCCACGGATCCTTGAGTTCACTTAGCTCCGGTACCAAGTATTCTTTTGGCGGCCACAATCATAGTCCGAGCCACAGTCCCCGCTACAGTACACAGAAGGATGCGAGCGGTGCCTACAGCGAGAACACATACAATACCATTAAATATAGTGAAGATATTAAACCACGTAACCATTGAGCCCGCTGTACCATGGTGCGATCGATTCACAGTTCCTCGGCAGCGGCGTAAAGCCGACGCGACGTCGATTTATGACTAGGGAGTGTCTACGTAGGTGAATCACTAGCGAAAGTGGCTACTCCATGCTTATTTATTTGTGTACACTTACCGTTCCGCTAATTAAATGCGAGAACTATAGTAGGTATCTCATTCCCAGACTGCTTTCTGGTGCTTTCATTTTCTAAAAGCATGTGCATATTCATGTAGTTTCCATATTTGGGGCGAGAAGCCGTGTGAAGTAGGTCCTATGTCACACCACATCAAAAAACACGTGATATTGTCGAACACCGTGAATTTTCATGTAAATAATTGTGTTACTCATACCCTAGGTTATAAGCACGATTCTATTTATTTTGTTTGTTGATTGTTTGATAATTAAATTATCTTTATTGAAATAAAGAAATTTATGATTGTTTTCGCTGAATGTTATTTTATTTTTAAGTTAATCTAAAAATTTTAAATGATTGCTTCGCGAGGTATCAGACCCTAAACCAGTTGGTAGAGTCCATAATAAAATGACTACTAGGTACAGTAAATGTCTAATATATAAAACTTACTACTAAGCCACATAATAGAAGGTAACAGGAAAGCTCCAAGAAGTACTACTGCTTACTATTGTATGCTAGCAGGTAGAAATATAATGTATCGTACAAGCTGTAATTAAGTACAGATAAGTACTTATATAAAACAACCTATGACACCTGACGATTTGATTTGATATTATAGTGATAATAGGTGCATGCTCAAATCAAATCGTCTGACTGTGGCGTATCTACTGTCTATAAAAAAGGAGTAAAACTTGATTCACTGAATAAATTCTTCTACATTTTAGTACTCAGTTTTGAGATTGGAACATAAAGACTATAGGCCATTCAAAAAACCCCGTGTTCGGCCTACTCCGATGTTATACTAATCTGAGGTTAAGTTGTCAGTTCGTTTTAAGTTAAATACGGAATATATAATCAGTTTCAGTAGACCAGCAATATACTTGGGATTAAAGTTTATTTCAAGCCATATGCAAACATTCTGAATTTATATTTGCACAATGCCTCTCATCCCTACTTAAACCAAGGATATATCATAATCGTACTATATCCGAGTGTCTTTTCTATAAAGGGAAAATGGGACCCAAATCAAAGCCAAATTCCAGTAAATTTATAAGTAAGTAGGTACTTAACTAGCTTAAACATAAACGCGGTGTTAGCGGATACAGCGTAGGATGAAAGTGAAAACTATGTATAGATTATCTGACTCTCCCACGGAACGGAAATATCGGCTTATACTCTGTCATTCTGGATTGGAAGCAACAGTCGTCAAAACTTTTTATGACAGTAGGTAAGTAGAGCGCGGTATGACCTCAGGTTGCATTAATGACCATTATATCACTGGTCTAGTATGCGGAACCAAACAGAAGAGGAGAAAGGATCCACTACCTACTAACTGTCTCAAACACGGCGTTATATATCCTAGTCACTAGTGTTTGGTGATATTTGTAGAAAAGAAAACGAGCGCGCGTTAAATCCGCAAAAATATCTTAAAGTATTACACACAATAATAAGGCAATGCTTTTCAATGGCGAATATCTGGCATTCTTTTCACTTCTGTGAGTGCGTCTGCAGAACGGTTCTATTGAATTGTTATCCGGCAAAATCAGAACTTGTCAAAGAATTACACTTATTACAATCTCGGGGTGCCTGTGTGATGTTTTGTTGAATAACCGAGTAACAATGCAATTGACTCGTCAATTGTTCTTATATTAATTTGCCAGAGAGTATTTTTATAGCACTCATTAGTGCGTAGGTATTTAACAGGTAGAATATTATGGTCAATAACACCATTAAGTCGAGTACACATAGCAATATTTGGTGGCAGCAAGTAGTGGTCAGAAATCATAATCATAGGAGACACTTTTTTTAACTTTCCACGAATTATAGAAGGTAATTATCGCAGTATTACGAAATTCTTTTTCATAATCATGGTCGTCGTTTTTGAGTTTATTCTAAGAAACACACACTGAAATACAAACCTTTCCAGTGTATAATATTAATATAGTAGCTTTTGTGGAAAATCGGTAACTCATAATATGTAGACAGATCACTATATAAGAATTTGACTTTCCTCCATTCAGTCCCTAATCGGGTAAACAGCAGGAAGATTTAGGTCGATTTACTCCTAGGAGAAAGTTAATTATGACGTCTTTCAAAATTAAAAACCTCAGCAAATAATGGATTTCAGGAAGGAAACTAAATACCTATGTAGATTACTAGCTCCTATTGCATATGAGTGGGTATTTTATGCTCTCGTTTTGTATTACGTTGCGCTCAGGGAAAGTAAGAACTTGAGAAGCAACCTGACACTATCTTCAAGTTACCTAGGTGTTTACCGAGAATTGTTATGTTTATGGAAAGTTAGTAGGCATGTACTATGTATGACTACAACATAACGAAGCACTGTCCTAAGTCAGTACTTATATAGGTGGTTCGATGTTCCCAAGGAGAATATCTAATCATTGTTCACTAAAGTGGCACGATCATGGACGTTGCTATAAAATGCATCTGTTCTGGTCATTTCGGACAAAAGTGGATAGTCCCAGAATTACATAGAATTGGTAAGCCAACGAAATTGGTAATTAGATTAGTAGATTCTGTAAGCAAGCAAGAATGTTTAACATGAGCGTGCAAGACTCCTCGTGAGAGAGACAAGGCTTTCACAAGAAAATGTATGGAAGAAAAAATAATAAAGTGGGGTAGGCAGATTCACTTGTCAAGCAAATTCTTACTACTTCAAAAAGGGTTTATCGCGGATAACTTCGTCGTTTATAAATTGATTACCATGATTATTTTTAGGGTTCAGTACCCTAAAAGGAAAAAACGGAACCCTTATAGGATAACTTTGTTGTCCGTCTGTCTGTCAAGACCTTTTATCTCAAGAACGCGTGGACGTATCAAGCTGACATGAAATACTCAGGTCAATTGTCCCTTTAAGCTGTGAAAATATCAAACTTCTAAGTTAAAGCGATCAAAAGATACAGCAGTTTATAACCAACACCTTAGACGAATTTCCGTCACACGCTAGGGAATCAAAACCTACAGGTTACTTCCCGTGAACTCAGAATCTTGAAATTCGGCACGAAGTAACATTATAAATATTTTTTAATAATTATAAATTTACTACCTACCCTTTCCACATGAACGCGTAGAGATATTAAAGTTGAAATTCATATCAAACACTTCTTAAGTCTAATTGCCTCTAAACTGTGAAAAATTGGTTTGTACGGCGGAACCCTCGGTGCGCGAGTCCGACTCGCACTTGGCCGGTTTTTTTGTTGGAAAGATGATTTTTCAAATGTGGTCCCATGAGAAGTGAGTCAGGGTTTGATCATGGCAGACCAGATAAATCGAGGGAACTAAAAAGCGTAGGGGCGACTAGTACTGGAAAAATCAGTTCCCATTTTTATAAATTATTACTACTTTTTTTAACCACACTTGGTATTTGAAAATAAAATTGTCGTATGTCATAAATGTTGCAAGTCATTGTTACGCGGTCTGGAAGAAAGGATAATGAGCACTTTCGGAACAACAGGAAATGCCGTGTTTCATTCTGCATAACAGGCCTATCATAACGTAGTAAAATGCGTATTATGAAGCTATGTAACGTTACGACGACGAAATGGACTAGTAGCCGGAGTATCTCTGTCTCTAGGATCGCAGGTTCGATTCCTGTCAGCGAAATAAGTGATGTTATCCGCTTTAGTAATGAACAGAGTCGTTTGATTTTTGTGTGTTATATTTTTGTGTGTATGAGTGGTTTATCTAAATAACTTTAAAGAATAAAGAACCGACTTCAACCAGTACTTATTACTCCTACAATTTGTCTGCCATCATCAAAACTTAATATTTACCATACCGTTTTTCAAAGGTCTTCGAATTATCTTCTATCCAAAAAACAAGTATTATCAAAATTGGTTCATAAACAAATTTATCCGCGAACGAACATAAATAAACAATAATACTTTTATACGATCAAATTGAAAAACCTCCTCTTTTGAACTTTTAGTTTTAGTTAAAAAGTGTCGGTGATGTGTTTCAATATCTGGGGTTGCCTTTCGCTGCAGTTTCGATTAATAAGAAGACAAGGATAGCTATGGCACTTAGCCTCGTGTGACCTGGAGAGTGCACTGATCACTCCATCTTCTAGTTGATCAGCGAGATCGCTTTAATGTAGTCTGTCAGACTGTTCCGGGAGTCCCTGCAATAGAATGTGAGTGCTCACCGTGGAGTCCTATTGGGTGCGAGCAGTGGCGTGCACACCATATAGACAACACTGCCTACCTTAGTATTTTGGCTCCTCGACCTAATAATATAGTTACCTATTGCTCTTTTTTTCTGTAGATCTTTTTTTGTTGTACTCACGACATAGGGTAAAGAAGGTCCTGTGTTTTGTTGGTGAGTGGATAGGTAGGTACCTATATATTTCGTAAATACAAGTTTCGTAAGTACAAGTTTCCTATACATAGATGTTAATCCTTGGGGATTACTGCCTACCTTGTTGTAAAAGCCAGTGCACGCCACTGGGTGCGAGTATCATAGGACCCCGTCGTAGTCTCCAAGATAATTGTAAAGAGGTAAACGTATCCCACTGTAAAAGAGGGTCATGTTTGAAATGTTCCTGGATATTATTATTATTCGATTAGAAATAAGTCTCAGCTGCTGATAAACGCAGTTTATGTAATGTTGTTATATGTAATATCGATATTATGCATGTTGTCACAGCTCTATATATTTATTACTATCATTATTTCCGCTATTTCTTATATTGTAGGCTTAGTGTACCTACTGTTCGCTGCATTTAAATGCTATACGCGCTGTAAAACACTTTTGTATTACATGCGACATGTTATACCACGAAATCATAAATTATTTAACTAACCAACATACATTATCATTGTATGAGAAGTATTCTTTCATCCTGTTATGTTTGTTAACAACACTAGTAATTAGGCTTTGCGATACACATTTGGGCAGAGCACTGTTGGACACTTGTCAGAGTATACCTAACAATTCTACATTTGATGTTTTAGTAGTGACTGATAGATCACTTCTTGTACCTAGTAAGAGTAGCAAATCTATACTTAAGGACATATTTTTATAATGTTACCTATTTCCACTTATTGTTATTGTAGGCGAATACGTGAATAACTATTCTAGATACTAAACCTGAACGCTCCATCTAGTGGTTAACACACAAACTAAAGTGAAAGTGAGATTGTAGACCTTCGCTTTGCCTTTATAAGCAAACATTTTTCTTTAAAAAGTAAAAGCGTTTTAAGTTCTATGAGGTCCGTTAGATGTCGCTCTGTACTGTATAGAAGAATATTGATTGTGAGCTTACTTAGCTGTGAACAACTTATTTGTTAAAAGTTCATTATGGTACATTTTAAGTAGGCGGCCACTAAATATTTCTAAATCTAGTTTTATATTAAAGATAACATTTTTACCACAACGTTTAAAATTAAGAATCGATGTTTGTATACGGCTTTTCCAGATGTAGATTGCATTGATATACAACCGTAAAAAGAATAATAACCTTCTTGTTATAATATCTTTATAGCCCAGGGCATTACATAGAACCTAAACCTACTATGACGGATTTAAAAAATCACGGAATCTAAAAACAGTTACCGGATAACGAGGGAAATTGGGAAGAACATTAAAAATATTTAAATAGGTCTGCAATAAGAGTAAAATGTTCTGCTACTTAGTATCAAATAAGTAGGTGATAATGTTTAGGTACTCTATTCACTATGAAATGATTTTTTATATGTTTCAAAAGTGGGTAAATTAATTACTGGCTCATCGAGACGTAATTTTCAATAATGCATTGTCTGAGGAAGAACTGTCTGTATAATTTTGTTAATAAAGCTTAGATCGGCACCAAGTTGGCACAATTTATTTTACAAAGTACAATGGAGCTTTTCGTTGCTGTGTGTTCCTTTTGAATTTATTGTCACGTGCAGTTTGACTTTATGTAACATAGGGATGTAAATAATAAATTATCGTAAGATCAGATTATCGGAACAATAGTTTAATTGCAACTCGTATTACCAGTCGAGAAAGGGTTGAATAATCGGAATCCAATGTAAGCAGAAGAACAAGTTTCATTTGTAGGTATCTGTGCCTTGTGTATAGAATGAGTAGTTCTATACAATAACAGTGATCTCATCTTATTGTTGGTTATGCACTTCGGTTTCGTCAAATTCTGAGCAACCTTAGTAGACAAACATACAAAAACGTAAAAAAATCACGTCCCTCTTCATTTATTAATTTTTTATTTTATAATAACAGGCGCATCAACAACATAAACCCGAACTATAATTAAACTAAAATCTAGTGCTTACGTTCATTACAGATGCGCACGACATTCAAATCTTACAAGCTAAATGATATAAAGTACGATATACATATGCACCAGTCATGACATGCAGTCAACTCGTGAATTCAATTCGGTATTGTATCTGTGCAAAAACGAAATATAAGTTTGTTGTTTGTAATGAATTATATTATCAGTATCACTACGTAATCTGCATATAATATATGCTTAGATCTTTAAAAATCAGCAACGGATGTTTATGTATTATTTTTAATTTTGGCGAGACTGATACATCTGTGTCGTAAAGTATTATTGATCTTCAAAATATTTGTTGCTGTTGTTTTCCTAAAACTATTTTATCATTATTAGCGCGGGAGGTAAAGAAAGTTTGTCGGCATACATTCAACTTAAGTTGCATTTTATTATTTAATAAAAATAAAAACTTTCAATATTATATTGTTCATTTAATTTAAACGAAATATTGTATGATGTTTATGGTTTTTAGATTAAGTTCCTAATTGCGGTAATACTACTAGTAGTTTACCATAATGTTGTTGTGTTTTACATAGAAAATCATGGTGATACGTAGGCCTTTATGTCACCTTAAAATCTCGTACATTTTTGTCGAAATTAATTAATTAACACTGCCGGAAAGGATTTAGGAGGCTAAGCTAACTCTGTATATTACATAGGTCATTGTTTATCTATGGAATTGGGTCCAATGTATGCAAATGTTCTTCTTTGAAAGATGTCAGATGTCAAAAGATATAATGTTATCTTCATTAACACAATCTAATAAACACTAAAGAGATTACTTAGTACTGAGGTAACTGGTGTTGCATTAGAAATGTATGTTTTTTGACATGACGCACCACGATTTTTACCTTGCGAATTACGAATGTACCTCCGCGGCAACTGTAAAAAAATGCCTATAAATAAATAACTATGTATGGTTCGCTGAAGTTTAATGATAGGTCCTTCCGTAAAAATAAGAATTTAATAGTTTATTTTATCCTCATTTATCGTGTTTTGTTTGGTTATTCTAGCTCCACTCAGATTTACCTAAAATAGGTATTAGATTTAAAAATACCTCGATGATATCTTGTTGCGTCAAATATCTCTGAAACAAAAGAAGATCGAGGGCTGATTTTTGGCCAATAGTAACCTTGGTACAAAACGGTGCACCACCAAGAAAATCAGCCATATATGGCTATAGCTTTCGGGGGCCAGTCTTGTTAGCTTACCCTGCTAAACCCTTTGTAAAATAGTGTAAAGTGTTTCTTTAAGGATCTGTAATTTTATTTGTAAAGAGTTAATATGCAGTCTTATCTCAATAAACGCAAAGGAGATAATACTAGTACATTATCATTAATCATTGGGCGGTTCACAAGCGCTAACCCGTATTAATAGTAGTATATTAGCTTTGTATAGGAAATAAGACAGTACAGTAGTTGGACAGTAATAAGTTTATTAGTTACTGTCTTATCTTTACTCTAAATCCTGTTCCTGCCTTAAATTGTTGCCTGTTTTTTTTAAATATATAATTTGAAACAGTTTATGTAATTAGCGGTTCATGGTGTTGCCAATACATATACTCAAATTGTTATTTATTTCATAGTTTTTCTAAGTTTTATTCAGTTGTATTGTTGTTTGTGAATCCAAATAAAATAAATAAATAAAAGACTTATTTACCTAATTAAGCTTTTCAACGGTAATGCACATACAGTAGTTTGTTGGTTTATAACCTAAGTGGGGTAGGCACATATTACAGCACACTACTTTCTAAGTACGTAGCAAACATCGCTTTCGTCTGATCCACTTCTATACGTCCTATCATGTAAGCTTTCCGGATGCCGCCCATAATATCTTTATTAAGTGGCGGTAAATATGATATAAGTAAGATAAACCTTACTCTAGCAATAAAGCATCTCAGTATAACAACAAAGTTGAGTTACATTGTGGTGATTAATTGATTAATTGATTGATGATATTTCATTTCATATTTACAATATTTATATCTCATACTTCAATTTAATATAGGTTATGCACGTACAGGACAGGCTACTTAACTCCGAAAATCCACGAAACGGACCAGCAATACCGCGTTGTATCCATTAATAGTTTGTTTTATTTTATAAAATTGTTTTGCTGTGGCATTCACCCAAGTGTAACAATGTGTGACATAAAAATGAATATAATGTTCATGCTCATTGCTCATGTCGGTTTGTTATGATTAGGCGTGTGGTAAAAGCGCGGGCCCGCAGGTGTGTCGTATGGAAAGGTACCGCGTGTGGTGCGCACGCGCAGCGCCCGGCACGCCAGGAAGCGCGCCAAACTGGATGTGATATGTTATGTTACACATACTTGATTCTACTAACAACAGTACTACTACTGCGAGTAAAAGAACCCCGAGTAATGGTATAAGAAACATTGTTGGACTCGTCATTATGAGCAACCTATACTATGGCGACAATGCGGGGAAATTAAATAAATTTTTTTCATCCCCTCATTCAAAATAGACAATTTTTTGCCTCGGGAGATGACATTTAGGGGGATTGAAAAATGCCACAAGTTTCGTTGCCTAGCAACCTGCTTAATCCATACATATATTTAAATGAAATTTGGTATACCTACATATAGTTTAGAGCCTGAGAATAGCCACTTGTGGGACGTTTCACTAAATAGATGGTGTTATATTTTGTACGCAGAAAAGAAACTTTGCGAATGAAATCGCGGGGCGTCCACTAGTATTATTATAAGGCACTTTATAACATGTAAGTAGATGTATCCCGGCGGTGCTACACGCAATGTACCTCGTTTCTTTGCGAAATTCGGGATAAGATTTAGCCAACTTGTTATTCTGATGTTTAATCTACATTTCAGTTTCATTTAATTCCGTATTGTACCAACTTACGTGTATTTTATCATAATTATTACGTAAGTTCTTATTGTAAGTACCTAAACACAAGTTGGGTACTATATTAATAAAGTAATAACATGCATCAACTGTAATTATAAAAATAGATAGTTTGTTACAAATTACAAGAATCGGCACCCAGGACAAAGACCGGCCAGCGGTCATTCCCTCGTCAGACACCCGGAGGAAAGCTGCTCGTTCGCTCTCATATAAGAGCGTGAACTTGATACCATCTGACACTTTTCCGAGCTACGCCGCACTGAACACTTTTCCCTTTACGGGATAATGTAATTAGATCCGACGTTATGGACTATTTAAAGCTACTGGTAAGTACATGTCTTGTACCTATGAATCTTTGTTAGGTCGCTTTTGTTTTTTTCATAAACATTATATAATACAATGCTGTTTTCAGATTTTAATCGCTTTCGCGTCGCTGGCGTGGTGCGGTGAGGTGGATGACGGCGAACAGAAGAAGCGAGGAGCCGGCAAGCCTTCAGCTCTCAATGCTATTCCCACTGGCGCTCAAAAACCTGAGTACACTTACAGCATTTACCAAAACCCAAATGGCCAGAATACCCAAAGCTACGCACCTCAGCAGTTATCGAGTTCTTTCTATCCAACGCAGCCGGGTTCGCAGTACTATCCTCCCGGAGGACTGTCACAGGAACAGTCATCCGTATATCCTCCGCAGCCCCAGCTTAACTTGATCCCACCGCAAACATCACAATTCGTTCCGTTAAATTTCGTTCCGAATTCCGGATATCAGTCAAAGTACCAAATAATACCGTCCAAATCGGCGAATGGTAACATCCAACTGGCTATAATACAACCGTCAGTGTTACAACCTCCAGGCGTGGTGTACCCGCAGTCACTGTTCTCGCCTCAGGCGGGTGCGGCGGGGCTGCCGCAGCAGGGTGCGCCGTACGGGGCCGGCTACCAGCCGCTCTCGCTCGCCTCGCCCTACGTCAACCAACCCTCTATGTTGTTGCTGCAGCCCGGTAACTACAACCCTGGACCGCCGCTTTACCAGAACTCGGTGCCAAACTTGTACAACTACTACCAGCAGAGCCCGCAGTTGAAGTACGGCGTTGTGTACGGGGGCTCGCCGGGGCAGGCGCCGACCGCCGACTACGAGAAGCTGCAGGGTCCTCTGCAGGGACCGCCCAAGGAGGACAACGAGATAGGAGTGCAGCCCGGGGACTACCTGTCTCCGGCAGAGTCCGCGCAGACCTATAAGAACTCCTACGTCACAAGCCGCACTTCATACAAGAATTGACGTCTGGTGCTTTAAGTATAACCACACTTTTCTATCGTAAGTCATATTAGAGGTACATTATTAGATGCTATGCGTTGTTATTTATAAATGTGTTAAATTATTTTTAAGCATATCATTTGTAAAGTCTAATAAACATGTAGGTTAGTTTACAATCTTTATTTCTTTATTATATTTATCTTGGGTGTGTTTATTGCTAGCGATTATGTTATAAATTTATAAACAAAAATACTAAACATTAGATAGGTACCTAAAGCTATAAAAAATATGGACTATCCGAAAACGATATCACAAAGATGTTCAATTAATTCTCTACAATTACTGTTTGGTGAATGTTGTTTTGTAAACGTTAGTGTTATATTTTGCCAGTGTCATAATAATTTATTGTTTATGTAACTCCGTTGGTCCGGATGGGCCGGGCGCCACTTAATTATAACTAGATCACTTTACGTTTTCTATACTTTCATATAATAAATGTTACGATTACTTAAAAGAGATTGTATTAAATCAGCAAAATTCGCGAAGGCAAAGCACGTGGGCGTGATTGATTAATAAAGCTCTGTAATGTATTATAAACATTGTCAATTATAATAAAATGATACACATTTCAACAAGATCGACTCTCACGATTGCTTGAGGGATTTTCCTTACTGTGTACTTTTGTTTAAGGTGATGTAATACGCCAAGAAGTTAGAAAGGATTGCTTTCAAACAAACTAAAGAACATTCGTAAATTATTGTGTAATGCAGTATGTACATATCATCACATATATTTGTTAATAATTAAAAGTACGTGATACGTATTAATTTACAATGTTGGTTGATCTTATCCTACCTAAACTCTACATTATATTGTATTGAGTATAATGTAGAGTATAATGGCAAAACCTCTTTATGTTTTCGAACACGATGTTTTCGTATTTTGGACATTTTTACAGTACAACTAGCGTTACTTATACTTATAGTTTTTAAGGCAGTTCAGCTTTTAGTTTACACATGGTTAGGGCGACCCATCTAGGACCTGTACGCTCCCTGCAGGAGGTCGTCAAGGACTCAAGTTAGTTAGTTAGAGCTGGGTGGTTAGAGTTCCGCATCAATAACTGCATTGGACGTAGGGTTGTGGAAACGCCTCGTATCATCAACATCTAGACTATATTATTATGATACAGATCTTTTTTAAGTTCCAGAGAGTATATTTTGCGTGGGAATCATGTAAGTATTGGAAAAATGTAACTACTGAAACAGCGGACTAATTATAAAATATCCTTTTTAATCATAATAGAGATTATGTAAGTTCAATTGGTTCGTAGGTTTCTCTGCAGCCTGCTCTGGCGCAAAAGGGAGTAACAGTCCCCCACCAGTCGGTTGCAGTGCAATCGTTTCGGAGATCCTACAGTTTCCAACACGCGCTACC
The DNA here is from genome assembly GCA_012932125.1 of Conopomorpha cramerella. Lineage (NCBI taxonomy): Eukaryota > Metazoa > Arthropoda > Insecta > Lepidoptera > Gracillariidae > Conopomorpha > Conopomorpha cramerella. The sequence continues at coordinate 14,561 of SJJU01002194.1, read as the reverse complement.
GATGGCCACCGCAGTGGTTAAATTCGGTGTGAGTTCGTTATAAACTAGTTACTCCCCTGGCTGATTCGACATCCTTAACGAATTTAGTACCTACGTAGGTAATAATTCACTTACGTGATAAGTAGGTAATACTGTGATAACATAACACATTTCACTATGGAGCAGCTTCTTCAAAAGTCGGTCAGATCGAGGCATGCACCTATTCATCTTTCGTCCGACACTAATTATTTCTCAATGAGCGTTTAGTGTTTGACCTGTCAATATTTGAACAGTCCAATATAAAATGGTCTACATTTATGACTGACTTACACAGAGAGCAGTACTCATTGAAGTTTCATATTGTGTAAGTGTAGCTGTCCGCAGCGGTTGTTCTTGGCATTGTGGCGAGTGAAAGGAGAGTGGCCTAATCGTTAACTACTATGTATATCATTTGAAAAGATGCCACATTACACACACCTGTTTTCTTGTTTATATACAGTGTGTTCGATTCGTAGTATTCTAGGTACCTACATGGTATCGTGTTCCAGGATTTTGTCGGGGAGAAAATTCACTCATTGTTAAATATTTCTTTGGCGTTTAATACTGTTTACTCCAGCAGACAAAACTATACCTGAATGTAAAGAAATGTGATTTGTAATACTATGTTTTTTTTCAATACATATTCTAATAGTATTTGCTTACAATATTTGTGTCTCTTGCCGAAGCTGATAATTTTACTTTCGATGGGCAAATTAATTTCGGTAGGTATGCAACTTTATACACAAATACAAGAAAAAATGGTTGATCACTTTGCAAAAATAGAGCGTATTCTGACATTCCGTTCATATCTGTTGCGTAAGATACAAGAAAATTTGACAATGTATCTTGAATCCCCTGAATGAATGATTTATGTATCTTCCTGTAACGCCCTGTACCTGGGTCGCTGTTTAAAAGCTTGTAGTACGTTCACACTACACTAATTGAATTACTCATCGTTGCTCAGCACAACCAGTTTGCCTTCGTTATTAATGTCTAAATATTTTTCGGCTTACCATCGGAATCCTAGATCTTTCACTCCTCCCATTTCGTTACCTAAGACAGTCCATTCGAAACTAGAATACCTAGTTTCATCCTCTTTAATACGTCGATTATAATCCGTCGTTGATGCAACAGACGCTTTTATGGACTATTTGATGCAGTTTGCATCCTGATATTTATATGGCCAATTTGAATTACAGCGTTAGTAAATATTTTTGCCGGCACCAAGATTGATTTATATTAACTAGGTACATTTATTCTTATTGGTATCAAGTACACTAGCAACTAGCGCTAATCTAATATGCAATATTCTATATACATGCTCCGCCATAATCCCTAAAGGGGGTTGGACAGAAACTTGTTATATCTTATCGTACTACTTATTTTATGGCAGTTATGTTAATTTAATATTAATTCAGTTATGTAAAGAACTGAGCCCCCATCAAGATTATGTTTGATATGATTTCGTATCTCTTCTTTCATACCTAATATGCAAAATTGCCTGAAGGGACAAGAGACACAATACTATTTGCATTATCATAATGATAACGCAAATGGGGGGCTGTTCTCACGAAAGTATCTAAACGGATCTAGCCGTCATTACCGGAGAAAATTCATAAAATATGCCAACTACTGAGAGCATGCATATAAAATAGCGCAGCCGCCTCGGTACAGTTCCTGCATGAGACCTATTATTTTCAATGATTGTAGGATACCTCATAGTTTCTGAACAGACCTTAGAATCAGTTACTATACAGATAGGTTGGGTCACTATTTCCTAGTGTACCCCTAATTAGAATTACCAATATAGTCCGCTCTAGTTGCAACCTTAATCAAAAATCTGAAGCACTTCTAATTTCCCACGAACATGAATGGTAAATGGTAAAATTTAATTGCAAAGTAAATGTGGTTAGATCGCTATTCAGTAATATTGAACACACTTTGCTACAATAGTAGCAAAGCAAATATTAGCGAGGACAAAGTCTAATTTTTGTATTTAACTTGTATGGTGACAAAAATTAAAAAGCATTAAATAATAAAGATGTCTTCAATTATATTATTCCGCTAGATACTCCTAATAACGTGAGTTTTATTTATATACCTACTAGATGTACCCCGGGTCAGATGGATCACGGGGACGGATAAATTGTGCTATTCATGCCTAGGCATGTGTTATTTCGATGTAAAAGTAACATTATTTTAAAGACGAAAATAAAGAGTAACCAATATGCAAGCATACATGGAAGCTTTCGTATTTGTAAATTTAGTATTATGGATTGAAAGTATGTCGATTGTTTCTCAAGTACTTACTCAATTGTACAACGTGTACTTTAGCGTAATTCGTCCTATCATAAAAACATTTGTAAGTAGTAATATGTAACATCTGACCAAAACAAAAAAAGCTTGTTCCGTTTGACCAGAACGCCGTCACGGGCAGTCAACTAGTATCCAAGTCAAAGGTGAGGCATGTTAATCATCATCCGACATCTATTTTACTTTTGATAGGCCTCTGATACAGTTGTTGTAGGTATGTCATCGCCTCACAGTGATTGGCAGCACGCGCTACCCGCTCGACGCTCGTGACTCACTAGTATCATAATAACAAGACTTTAGCCACTTATGTTCAATGAATTAAGAGATACCATTTATCTGATGTAGCGGAATAGTAACAAAAAAAAGACAACCGCAGCCGGAAGTAGAGCTCCATCTTATGTAATGCGCAGGCGCGGCTGTGGTCGGCTTACTACAAATGCTACACTTTTAGCGCACAAGACGTTTAGATTCTTGTTATGTAGAATATAATAACTGAAGACACATTTTTCAAAGAATGCGTTCTAGGTCGATCAATTTTTAATATGCATGGCTCTTTATTTGTAAATTTCTACATGTACGATTATCGTTAATACGTTAATTTATTGATATGATATAGTTGCAATGGTGGTGAAATTGATCGAACGTACACATATTTTTCCCTTTTTGGTGTCAATAGTGGTGTAGGTAAACAGACAGCAAAAATCCCGTCCGAAAATAAAAAACTAATACGATCAAATCGTACAAACAGTATTCATCAACATAATTATTACATTGATCTTGAGTTAGTCTAGATCTTAGCTAGTGTAAATCGCGCTATCACGCTAATGTACGAATGCATATATCTTACAAGAATTACCGTTTTCCACATAACGTATACTTACTACAAAACCCTGTGAAGGAGATTCAACCACCACACGTCATGCTGAGTTTTAATCAAGTTTCAAGTTTCAAGTTGTCAAATGCTTAGCGATGCGTGGACATTTGCTTAGCAAATACCTCTGCCTATTTGGCGTTGGGATTAAAAGGTGTGAGTGAACTTATTAAATTTGTTAAGTTGTCACTTCCGCCATCACATATGTTTGCACCAACCATCGCCTATTAGTGTCAGTGACCATTGGCATTATTTGATGATTTATATATGTTTATATCATCATCTAATGTAATCAAATCACATTGTACAGAGAGATGTGACAAACTAAGGGAAACCCATTTCTGACATTGCATTATTATACACCTGCGATATTTAGTTGTATGCAAATAATCAAACATATAAATGAAAACTGTCTATTACGTTTATTATGAGTATGTAAACTGGAATTAGAAGGAAGAAAGGAAAACCATACTTACTTACTAATCACATGTGTGTATGATATAACGTGAGTAATTCACAATGTTCCGGGTAATTTCGCTTTCAGGGCAACATTTAAAGCTCGCTACAGTTACGTCAACTACTCGAAACTGATCGTTAGGTCCTATAGTAATAAGGTTGTGTATATATATTTTACGAATTCACTAACGCTAATGATCTACAGGATTTAGTGAGCTGTAACACGGCGGACGTCGGCCATTTCTGGAGGGATATCCACTTGTAAACAGATCTCATTTCTCTCGAGTACCAGCGAGATTCGATATACGGAAATGTCACGTTACATTGGAAAAGACAATCCTAGCACCAGTTAGGAACAGGCTCAAGTCGCGTACTTTGTACTGGATAAAAGGTCGACTCATGCTGGTGTGTACACCTAGATCCGAGCCTGTACAGGCAATCCACGTGGATTGTCCTCTAAATAATCTCAATCATTCAACTTGAGTGCACCACTTCTCAATGTATTTCCTACTAGGTATTACGAAACAACTCCAACATGCGTCTGCTACTTCAATTTGAAATAAAATAAACATGTTAAAACATTTAGAGCTTCTGAGTGATATGTACGTATGATTAATTTCGCGGTCTGTGATCAAATAATGCGAGGATCGAAGGCGTTGAAGTTGGTCGTGATGTAAGTTCGTGTGTTATGTAGGCTTTCAATTGAACATGTTTTTCTATTCATAGAAGAAAAAATACACGCTTACCAAAATCTGATTTCACTCATACACAACTGATATCCACTGGATGATCCATAAATGGGAGACTTTGTTGCTTCGGTCGTTCAGTGCTTGAGACAAGTACTAACGATCTTTTTCACTTCACAACCTCCGAAAATTTATAGATTTAAACCCACCAAACAGTGAGCTTTGCACTAAAAATATATATTAGACTAGTGGACGCCCCGCGATTTCATACGCTTAGTTTAAGTTAGTCACACATACACCGGCACTTGAGAGGTTGGACCTGAATAATAAGTTATTTTATAACTAATGGAAGCTCCACGATGATGGCGTATTTTATTTTAAAATGTTTTAGGGAATTTCGGGATAATTCCTATGTTTGATATCGGGACATAAACTATATCCATAACAAATTTGACGTTGATCGGTTCAGGGGCTGAAAAGGTAACTTCCTTACGTGTAAGTCAGACAGACAGAGTATGCATTTATAATATTAGTTAGGATGTTTCTCTGTGACGTCGTTCACATAGTATATATTGTTTTAATGCAACCGCCCTGTTTAGAAGAAATTGTTTCAATCGATAAATCAAACCAAACACATTCAAATACATATTGTTCTCTAAGTATACCAGTACTTTTACACTGACCAAACATAATCCAAAAAACATGTTTGACACGTCTATACGTACGCTGGTTATTCTGTATTTCACGAATAACTGAGAGAGAGATGAGATCACTAGACCCATGGGACATGGAAACGTAGGTACCGTAACTCTTCTTCTTTTACTCGCATGACACTCCATTTTCTGATCCAATGTAATATAATAGTTTATGTCATATATTTATTTGACGATGATGACCGAAATGGACTACTAATCAGGACACGGGTCTCTAGGTCTTAGTATTTAATCTCTATCAGGCTCTAGGAATTAAAGGGTAATATTCCTTTTCAGTTGTGGAAGTACACTTTATTTACTACTTAAATGAGTATGGGACGCGTTATCCAAACATTCATAGTTTCGGATATAACGGGCAAATAATACCTTTAAATTAAAAGAACCGACTTCAGCCAGTACTAGTATATTTTTAAAGTTCCTATCGATAAGTGTTCATCATAAAATATTGCCTTCTCTACTTCTTACTATGGGCCACTTTTGAAATATCTTCGAACCAACAAAATTAACATCAGAATCGGTTAATAAACGTCGAAGTTATCCGCGAACCAACATAAGAAAGCATATTATACGGTCGAATTCAGAAAGAGTCCTTTTCGAAGTCGCAACAATAGGTATGTTTGTAAGCCCCTGGTCACGCTGTATATTAAGTACCTATCAGTCTGTGACATCCATAGTTAAATGACTCGGGATATTATATTATTACTATTAGACAGACCCCGATTATTATACTGCGTGTATAAGGACCCCGAGCAATGGTCTTAGAAATGTTGTTGGACTCGTTAATATGAACAACTTTTACTATGGCGACAATACGGGGAAATGAAAAAAAATATTTTTATCTTAATACTAAATATGCATTTATTTTCCTCGGGAGATGACTTTTTGTATGGGGATTTAATTTTATTTTTCATAGTTGTAGTTAATATTGAGGACGAGGTGACGTTACCGAGTTGCACAATGGCCATTAGTATGCAACAATAAGTAGCTAAATGTTCTCCTCCACGACAGGCTATTTATTGACGAAATTCATAGAACAATACAGAAATAGGTAAATAAGCCGGACTTTCATGTGGAATGATTTACTAAAAAGATATGTATGTTTTTCTACGTGTGTAGTTAACATACATCTCTACGTAGCAATACTTAACGAATATACCCAGCTGTATGAGAGCGCACTTTTAGAGTTTTCACCACTAGAAAAAAGTACGATACCCTAGTCCTACTTCGCACATATCAATGGATTTCGGGTTGTGATACTTTTCCGCCGAAAGGGTAAAAGTCAGACTACCAGTTTGGTTCTTGTAACCTAAGAGCCCTGCGGTAATATGTGTAATAACCACAAAGTTTACCGCTTCAATACTCAAATGTAATTAGACTTGGGAACTTGAACATCGGGCAAGCGGGATCCAAACCTGGAGAGCACAAACACAAATCTTTGTCTTGCTTAAAGATTTACGGTTTAAAGATTTGTGGGAAATTTACACAGCTGTGAGTCTTGAGAGGCTACCAGTGTTGGAAGCCGCCGCCGCACTCATCACAAGAACCCCAAGACTGTGACCTATTCGATGTATTTGAGTCGGAGATACACTATATTTTTCAATTAGAGTCGTCGCTATGAATTGCCCCACTGATTTACCAATGGGGAATTTTCAAAGTCCAAAAGTTTCTTATCTAGATGTCGCTATTAGATATCCAGGGGGATTTCTATCATTTATTATTCTAGTGCGTTTTTTATTATTTGGGTGAGTTATTTTGACTTCAGACACTTTTGTAACATGTAGACAAACAATAAAAAAAAATACTGTCGCCTTCAATACGGGCTGCTTGAAGTTAGTAATTTCGTTGACATTTGTCCCCCTAATACGACTAGCGCCATCTATCATAACTAAGAGAAACAGGAGCCCTGAAAATTCCCCATTGCTAAAGTGCGACGGGCTACTGTAGGATATGCACCGGACGATAGTGTTCCCAAATCAACAACGAAAACGTTTTATTTGTTAACTGATTTCACGTATTCTTCGGAAATCAACCATGAGTGACTATTTTCACTGAAGCATTTGAAATCAGTTGCGGGTCAAGATTATTTCATCTCCCAATAAAGATCCAACGTGATAGCGAACGTGACCTAGGTACGATATCTATATTTTTTAAACACCTTTTGGTATACCTATTGTAAGGTTCGTCACCATTTTGCATACCTGATTATAAAAAAAGACATTCAGAAAATGTTTGAGGCAGTTATGGAACAGTGATGTTTTGAATGAGAAATCGACCCGATGGTGAAATATACTTATTATTTATTTGTAGGTTGGTTTCGTAGGATATAGGCAAATCAAAATTTACGAACAATTTACCACATACCTACTAAAAATGTACAACACAATCTAACTGGCAAGCAGCAGCAGCAACAGAATTACTTATGAAAATGTAATGCTGCTGTAGTGATATATTATCGCTATTTTTAATTTTTAATCCTCTTATTTATATTATAAATGTGAACGGATGGGTGAACAATTGCACAAAAATCATATATATGAATAAAGATACAACGCTGCTGTTCTTGCACCCCGAACTTTAGCCTCGGACTCTATCGAATCGCGTACTCTATCTGAATTATAAGATTTATGCCAAATACTTATGTGACGTAGAGTCCCCGTATGCAATTTATAAGGACTGAACGAGCGTACGCTCGGCCAAGTAAGTGATCTACCAGTTTTGATGACACTTCCTATGCCACAAAAACATCAACATCAAGGACAACTAAAAACTCTGGCAGATTACACACTTCCATGACGAAAGGAACATCTCCTGCGAGAGGTGTCAGCATACATATACCGTAGTCGTGTATAAACACGACATTATGTACATGTACTTATGTATACATAATTATGTGTACCTATTGTCTCTGTACGTCCCTCTGGGATAGAGTCGCGAAGCTATGTATGTACATACTCGTATAATGTATATGTAGGTGCAGTCAGTTGGTTGATCGGGCCGAGTGAGGGCGAGGACAGCCAATCGAGAAAGTAATTTAAACCTGTCATGAGCCCGCTCGCCCAGCCCTAGAATATAATTACGCTCAAGTTTCTAAAAAAACACTTGCACTGAGTACGATTACCTGCAGCGCCCTTGCGAGGACAGCTGGGCCGCTGCTTCCTGACTTTTCAAACGTTTTCTTTGATTTTATGAGCTCCATAATTGGATAATAATATTGTGAAATTTAAACTATTTTTGTGAAGATATTTCTTGATGGATTTTTTTCTTTACTATGTAATTTCGTTCCTACGTAATTTTTTACAATCACGCGTTTTAAGGTCAATTACTAGTCGGTACTTTTTTAATAAAAGTACCGACTAGTAATTGACTAAAAATGTCCACAATTACCTATTTCAGACAAAAAGATATAATAACTCTTCTTTTTCGAAAAAAACACCTCTTTCAATTCAATTCGTTTATTGCACTCATGTTACAGAAAAGTTCTTAAATTAATTATAAAGTATCAAACAAGAACCCTTTGCTCGAATTAAAATTAAAAAAATATTAAGATTTTCACATCGACACCACCTACATACATACTTTTATAATTTCACAGAGAAAGAAATGTACCTTATCTAATTGTTGAACTTGGTATTCTCTACCTAACAGTGAAGGAACATATGGTGAGGAATCCTGGTCACGTAATAGTTATAGCGTCGATAGGTTCATCACTTATCACGTTGGATCTCCCATCGTCATACCTACATATATACGAAAATTATCCAATGACATATCATCTTCGCCAAACTTTTAATGAACTAACAGGCTCATATGAAACATTTCAGACAATTTCACATAATGCAGTTTCACATATTATTTCGATAAAACTTGACCTGCGGTCAAGTATCGGAGCGGCAATGATTTGCATAAGTGTGTTTTCCACGCGTGGTGTGTAAAGAAATCGGCGTACCTGCTTATAAAAGTGCGTCCGCCCACGGAGCAGAGTGCAAGATGCGTAGGGCGCGTAGTCCGCGTGCCGCTCCACTTGGTTAGAAAGCCGAGAAACCGACCAGGGAAAACGACACAATACGCCGGCGGCGCGGCGGCGGTGGCGGCGGCGTGTGCGCAAGTATTGATTAATAACAATGACACCATCGCATTAATGCGCGCGCCGACCGTTTCACTAGTGCATTCTGAACTGTGTGCACTTTATGCTTAAAAACGGAGCCTTGATTGCGGCGGTTATACCATATGAGTCACACACCTGGTATAGGTAATAGGTACAGTGGTAGCTGTCATAGATTATTATTCCTTGTTCACCCTGGATAACCTTAATAGTCACTTCCAATGGTTATACATGGGAATGGCACTATTTTTATCCCAATTTTTGTACCAGATTAAACCTATGTCTTTAATAATAATTAATGGTGTTTTTTTATTTCTTCGATAATATGATATAGCTACCTATTCAGCTAGTATCGTTTAGGATTCTTTAATATCAGGTAATATCCCAGGTCATAATTCAGGTCACGTTCCCTAGAAAACCCACTCCAGGCTGGACATTTGGAGGATACGCGTCTCCGAATCTTCCATGAAATAAGAAAGGCACAAGTGCATGTAAATGTTTATTATCGAGATGACGGCAGTAGACATTTACTACGCTATGTAGTGTTCTAATTATGAACTACGCTCAACCGTAGAGAATTTATTTAAATTACTTAGAGAATAAGACTATTGAATTCATTGAGTAATAAAAAAGACAGTATCAATTCCATAACGAAAACAGTAATTTAGAATTGAGGTACGAAATCATCACATTTCAATTTAAAGTGTAATTTATATGAGTATTGAACAATGTCTCTTATCTCCTACATAATACTATATAATACACATCCAATCTTCGCACTAAGATAACAATAGCGGAACAAGTGGTACTTTCACTGGCTCCGTTTAAAAAAAAAAGATATCGTCGGCTGATGTAGAACAGTACAATGTTTTAGGAAGATATCGAAAGGGCCTCTAGTTCTTATTGCCATAGCATTAAAATTCATTACCCAGTAATTTATTACAAAAATCTTCCGTGTTGGTATGAGAACGAAATAATATTATATTAATGCGAATTGTACTTCCTGTACCCATTGATACTTGAAATTGTAATTATGTTTAGTCGGCGCTCAGTAAGAGTTCCATTTTGACAGGTGTACTGAAGTGACTGATAGAGATGTTTGTTTGCCTATTTACTCGAAAAGAATCGACCTTTTCTCATACGATTTCATGTTTTATCCATGCTTATTAAACAAATATTACCTATTTACTTAATTGTTTTTATATACATGTACATAAGTAACTACTGAGTTACTAATGACTAAACTCTAAGAAACCATATACTTATCTACTGTCCTGTATAACACTAGATTGAGAGACTAATTTTCTTTCTCTACGTTTTATCAGATATCACTTTGGTTGTGACATGTCACTTCAAACTGTTTCCTTTCTCAGACTTTACAATTGATATCACGTCTTTAATGATAATTCGCCGACACAAGTTTTATTTTTATTATTTCCTTTTCTAACCTAATTAGTTTACGGATAGCACTATTATTGTAAGATACACTAGGTATGTAGAAAGGCTAGGAATATGGTCAACCACCCTATATAAGGTTGAAACTCCTATGAATGTCATTAGAAATTACAATAAATTTTTACTTGTGACCATATTTTAACTCTACCTTATTGGTGTTTTAGTGATACAGAAAGTATCATACAAATTTAGAGATCTAGCCGACCGTAACCAGTTAGTTTGTCCCCAATATTATTATTCGCGATCACCATTTTCCCATGTATCGGAAGTAATGGAGCCTATATAATAATTTTACATTTTATACTCTATATTAAATTTAATGCAATATTATCTATTTCCTTATTCAGTCCTAATAAGGGTGAGAAATTATTTTTATATCGTGAAACTTGCTTCATTCATGAACGTAACTATTATTATTATATATATTACATAATACTAGTATTAACATTTATCGTTCTATTGATGGCCTATAAATGCGACTTTGATATTTTATATCAATTTTTTCTTGTAGCGGAAAATCGAATTTAGGTCTGATTTTGAGCCTTTTCGTGCTTGGGAGAGGTAAGTACCTACCAAGTGACTGTCCATTTATAGACTCGATCACCAATAACATTTTAATGATCGATGTACCTAACTGTACTGTTACTGTTTGATGGGTTATAGATAGTAGACATCTGTAGACTAAACTTGTGTGTTTCTCGCAGAGACAATACAAAAGACGCACTATGTATTTGGAATAAGACTTCACTAGCGGACGCACGGTCGTTTCATCAGCCAAGTTTTAGATTTTGAACCAAATCAAATCAAATAGTATAAAACAAAGTCGCCTCCAGCTGTCTGTGTGCTTATATATTATATGCTTATGATACCTCACTTATAAACCAGGTGACCTTCCGAATCCCAATAGGTAACAACTTTCGATCTGGAACACACCTGCAGAACACTATATGTCATTTAGTATGAAAATTCCCTACTTTTCTACATAAAACACTGGACACTGACTATTTCCAGGTCTTCGCACAACTTACGACTGTGCTGAATATCTTTCTTATGAACCAAGTGACCTCCCAAATCCAAAGCGTTAACCACTTTCGATCTGGAACACACCTGCAGAACACCATACGTCATTTAGCACGAAAATTCCCTACTTTTCTACATAAAACACTGTTTCCAGGTCTTAGCACAACTTATGGCTGTGCTGAATATCTTCCTTATGAACCAAGTGACCTCCCGAATCCCAATAGGTAACCACTTTCGATCTGGAACACACCTGCAGAACACCATACGTCATTTAGTATGAAAATTCCCTACTTTTCTACATAAAACACTGGAGGCTCACTGTTTCCAGGTCTTCGCACAACTTGGCACTATGTTGTATATGTTCTGCACGAACCAGAGCTTTCTCCTCATATCAGTTTTTATGTAGATTTAACCTTGAATATCTTATTCTTTGGGTCTAAATTTCTGCGTTATATATTACTGTGAATACTCTACATATTGCTTTGCCCCCCTCTTATTTTTTTTAAATATTTTTTTTTGTTATATGTTTATATTGTGTAAAGAAATTACGCGAATAGCGCAATTTGAAAATTTACTTCTTAATTTGGTCGGGTTAATTGGCGGCTATGTTTGGCGGCTAACTTCACACCGGTCAGATAGAGTGCTTTTAGGGGAAGGACACTTACTTCACTATCCAAGTGCAATGCTATACTGTTAATAATGTATATTGGCCAAACAACGTTTTCTGGGTCAGCTAGTTTGAGTAGGTATAATTGAAATCTTCGTAACTTGTCAAGTTTCGGTTTATAACAGTGATTACAAACTCTTAAAAAAATACACTTCACTCCAAGTCAACTAACATTAAATTAATCAGACGCCAAAATAATTATAGCTTAAGGAATTTAAAATTATAACATGTTTACCAATATTTATTTCATCTGTTATGATGATATCTGTTACTGATTGACGATTTTACTGAACAATTGCCCTTTGTTGTATGTAGGTAATGTACTACTGACAAAACAATACGTTACATGACCGATACCTGATAGTTTCTTCTTTGAAATGAGGCTCAGTGAAAAGTCATAGTCATGGCTATCATTTGAAGCAACATTTAAACCATATCATAGGAACAATTTACGAAACAAATATAATTATAGCAATTAATACACAGAAAATACGTTTGGTAATAATACTGTGTGCTTGTTCTTGTTCTATGTATTGTGTAAGCGCCACCAGTGACGTTAGACAAGTTCTCCTATAAAAAGGGCTTTGTTTCAAGATCATGTTTCAAATAATTTTCTCTATAGGTACTTGTCCGTAATACCTAATACAAGAATTGACTGATGCAGTTAATAATATTACATTCACTTGTACAATAAGCAACATTGACTATTTAATAGACGTCTTGACTCTTGAAGTAGTATAGTGGATTAATAAAAGCAAATCAAAAGAAGTACAACATCCTAAATAATAATTTAAAACAATTTTAATTTGGCGCAAAGATAAAAAAAATAGATATTTATCCGCGTTTCCTTAAATATTTTTCATATACGAATGCCTATTTATAAGGACAGAGGCCATTGAAATTAAGTAGTCTAAAACAAAGATAAAGTTCAGGAGACATCACGCTAAAACATTTAAATTTATTTTGTACAACTTTTAGCGAATATTTGGGAATGCAACGAATTAGAGAAAGACTTGAGAATTAATTTTGCCAATGAACGTGGGAACAAAATATGCGTTTCTTCCATTAGGTACTAGTCCCGACTTCGCCCGAGTGCAATGCTGATGCTAAAGTAGATATTCCCCTACTTTGTTATACATTAAATTCTTCATCTGCTTTCATTCTATCTATTAAAAAATCGAATCAAAATTCAGCAAACAGAAGGACAGACAGTGGGCAGCGACATAGTTTGAATTAAATTAGTATTATGTAATGTTAGATAAATTGTTTCATTTTCTAAGCGGCGTACTTATCCATATCTGTACAGTGATTTTTTAAGTTAACATCATGCTTAACTTAAAAAATCACTTCGAGGCCGAGTTGTTTACCTATGAGTGCTCCATTTATTATTACATATTGAATTGTATTTTTTAAAATGTAACATGTATAAATTCGATTGCTGTTAGTGAACCTGAAAGAAATATTAAATATACTAAGGACCGGTTCTAAAACGTGAACTAAGCACTAATCAGATAAGTTTGCTGCTTTGTCTTTGACTGTGATGACAAGTGTCAAAAGAGGAAAATGCACCTCAAGCTAATGCTTATGTAATCAAAAACATAGACTTTTCTTCTGCTAATCTTAAAGTTCAATCTGAATGTAATTTGTTTTTTTTTGTATTTCATGCGAAATCTCATGGTTTCCAACTCAACTTGGTTTGGAGATTAACATCAGGCAGGATGGTGGTCAAACGCTTGTTCATAGTGATTAAAAAAAAAAAAAAGATAGATTGAACCTGAAATAGATCATAGTAATATTCCCGAAATTCCCTTGGGCACAGGATAACACAACGGGGCCCAGTTATGAGGAGGCCAGGTTTGCATTTTGTAATGTTTGTTTCAAAAACAAAAAAAGTACTGTAAGGATTTTGATAATTCATTCAAAATTAGCATGCTACATATTTCTTCTCGAAATTTTGAATAAACCATGCTTTATAATACATTATGTACTTCCTACCTATTTACTACGTGTATACATGAATTATTGCATACTTTTTTAAATATAAACAACTAGCAAACCCGGCGAACTCCGTTTCGCCACCAGATGGGTTCGTCTCGTTTACCCGCTTTTCTGTTGAATTTTTTCCTGAATTTTCTTTGCTATAAACCTCACGGAGCCCGAGACCTTTCCAACGAATGCAAAACCGTGAAAATCGGTTCGTGCGTTCTGAAGTTATAGCGTCAGGGAGGAAAACCCGACTTATTTTATATAGTAGATTGCT
>SJJU01002193.1:0-27986 GCA_012932125.1 Conopomorpha cramerella | reverse complement strand
TAGATTAGATTTTTTTAGAGCTAAAAATGTTCTTGATCCCTAGACACTTTTGATGTGTGTATATACTACACATATTATACATACTTCAGTGTTTGATACTTCCGTTCAAAAGGATGCCATGCTGCCAATAGTCTTACAAGTACAGTGTGGGGTGTTTTGGTCCACTTAAAAAAAAACATTGTAGGATGAAAAATGCGTAATAACATCTCTGTCAATAAAATAACTTTATTAGATGTTAATAAGGTTATGCACATATAAGGCCATTTAAGAATGTAGATACGTACTTACAGAATTCATTATTTAACAAGTTAGTAACAAGTAGGTATTAAGTGTTTTAGATTTTGTAACACTGTTACAAATAAAATAAGTTAAATATTGAAGTGACAAATTAGGTTCTAGACTTATTTTAGTAGTAGGTAGTTAGTTAGTGTTTCTGTTTTTCTTCTAGGTAGGTACCTTAGATCCTTTTAATATTTATTTTTTCTTTTATATCTAAGTTTTTAATAAACAGTTTAAATATATAGCATTTTCTCTCTTTATGAACTATCTTAAGAAATAAAGACACGGGTATGTTATTTATAAAGTTAGAACAGCGCTAGTGCACTGCTAGTGAAGGTCTCAAAAGCTGGTCAAATGTAGGTAGATACGCTAAATACGGACAAACTGGCCCAAGTTGATAAACATCGACTAGTTAGTAAAAGTTTTAACTTTATATATGTCTACTTTCTTAATCAACTAAATTATTTAATACTTATTATTTATTACGTACAGATACCTATGTAGATACCTACTTCAAAACAACGTTAATGCCCCTTAGCAGAACAGTTTTAGCAGGTGAGTCAACTCCTCAGGTTTCACCTACTTTCCAACAATCTTATGTTACCTACTAAGTCGTGTACGTAGGTAGTTGATACGTAAATATACTATGTCTGGTCTGGTTTTGTCACACACACAAAAGATCACAGCGAAGTTATCACTAAGGTTTGTACGTCTCTGTTTGACTTCTAATACAGTTGGAAATACTATGACGAGAATCTTACCTACCGAGGTCCTCGGATTAGCGCGGAAAGTAAAGAAACTTTGTCGGTATACCTTCAATGTAAGTTACATTTGGTTATTTAATGAAAATAAAAACTTAATTTTTTTTATGTAAAGTAGTATCAATGAAATAATGTATGTTGTTTAAGGTTTTTGGATTAAGTTCCTAATTGCTGTCAACGTGTGATGTAGTTTGTAAGTTGGTGTACAATCTTTATAAGAAAATAAAAAATATTTTAGTATTATTCATACAAGGTAGGTCGCCGGTGTTATAACAAAAATAAGATCATGAACTGTGGACGTCCTTTTGTGCAGTTAAAAATAAATACCCACAAGTACTTACTTAACTTACGGTAGTACGATACTCACCTACATAATTAACCTCTACCTTATAGATTACATCATACCTAATCACATTTCTCGTTATAGCTAGGTCTATTTAAAATAAGAAACAATGACCGATAAAAGGCGTAACTTTATCGCTTACCAACCTAGTGCGTGATAAATTTTATACCTACCTACCTAAATATTCCTATCTTCAAAATTCTTTTCGTACCAATATATTTTCTGTAGTCAGATAGATACAAAGGTGTTGCGTCGGTGTCGTGACAGCATTTTTCGCCGCTATCGAAATGAGATTCGCTGGTCCGTTCGTCGACGTCGTCGCGCCATCGCCCCGTCGCGTCGTCGCCAACCGTCGCCGGGCGTTTATCGCGGGAGGAGCACAATGTCACCTTGCGTATACATGTGCCAAAGACCCGCGCGTCCGCGAGGAGGTTACCGCCCGAGCGCCCTCTGCGATGCACACCTACAAAGCTGTAAACACTACCAAATAGGGCTCATTAATAAGAGCTGCCAGCTTAACAAGTTAGTTTGACATAACAGGTCACATTATACTGGCACAAGTCTTCAAATCTATAGCCATTTAGTTCTGATAGCAGGTTTTTCATCTTCAGTGACATGCGTTGACGGAGGACGGCTCTGACCTGCAATGGAAATATTATTTAGATTCAGTTGTTATAAATATATACACCTAAAGGCCAGTATCGTCCAGATGTATGAAATAGGGACTTTATCACGACTTCAACAAAATTCTGCAGAAGTTAAAATAATCTTCAATCTTCGTCTAAATTAACCTTAAGCCTTAATCGGACAAGGTTAGGTGTGTTTCTGATGGATTTTGGACTCTATCGACGTTTGTTATTCTAATTACCGACTCCATCACATAAACCCGGGTGATGCATACATCCTAGCTTTTAAGTACAATTTGAAATTATTGTTTAATGTTTAAATAGGTATGTGTGTGTCTTGTAGTGTTACATACCCTATGTGATTATTCTCTGATAACTTCTCTGAAATCCTCAAATAATTCAACAAGGTTCAAAGTAAGTATATGCTGGTCAAGTGGCCTTTGTTTGTTTAAGGGCTAATTAGGTAGGTATTCATTGTCATATGAGTTTGTATCTTCATAGAATGTTATTAACTAATGACTAAATGTTAGGTAAGTACTTGATCAAAACAATAGGGCATTAAAGGCCTTGCCTAGGATACAAAATCCTTAGTACCCACTAGCTCTAACCATAGCACATTGGTGCATCGAAACATCCTTTCTTCAATATCGTATGTATTGACGATCCATTACATAAACTGACTACTTATACAAACGTCTTTACCAACTTATTCCATACGAGAGAATTACCTACTTATACAAAGATAGAATAAGAAAATATATTTAACCCGGTCGGGTGATTTGACCCAGTTAGCTGCGACTTCACCTTTCGTTGACCCGAACCTGAAACTCCAGCAGCGGTGTCCCGAAACGCCCTTGTGCCAAAGTTGCGACAAAATTCAATACCTACCTATCTAGTGTCGCATCTGTACCTACTGTCTATAAATAAATACACTCGGGGGCATAATTTTATATTCACCTGAATAACTGTCTAATATTAGGTAAGTTAATATGGTTATAATAATATGTTTTAAGGGATAATAAATATCACCTATGAAGGAAGGGCGTACAAAAAGGACGCTTAATAATTGAACTCGGTTCACGAACACACTGCTCTTTGTATATCTATTTGATAATAAAATACCGAAGTACCTATCTATATACATACATATAAGTTGGTGTTAGTGCGCCGATTGTTTGTATATGTGGCGTGTTTGTGTGTGATTTGTAGGTTGAAACAAAGTTAATAAACAACGCAGGAATTTCATTTGTAAGCCGATGCAATGTTACTGACGTCAAATTAACCTACTTAGTTAGCTACAAAGTCAGCTATTTTTAAGTTAGTTAAATTAATAAGTAGGTTTTTAGGTTTCCACGGTATGACAAATATTATGTTGCAAAATTAACTATTTAGATAAGTACGTATCGTAATCACTTAAAGTCAAAAAAAGGGGAAATAATAATTTATTACTTAATTAGATTGTGTACATTTAATAAGTTTAATACTTAGGTAGGTACCTACACCTATTTATTTACGTTACGTACTAACAGATATCCATACGTTGTTTCGCGGTCGACGCCTCAGTTCAAAGATCATCGTGAAGCTACATGCATACCAATATGTGTGTAGACCATACTGACACATTAAGTCCTTACATGGCCAATCCCCTGTTATGCATGACTCACTCTGGATCTCCGATAATTCCTTTGTGTAACGCAGCCGACTATCGCTATCAACTGTCTTGTGTCTGACTATCCCGAAAGGTTCCCGAAGAAACCTATCTAAAGTTTGAATCACTGTTTTACTTAGGTAATTATTTCGAAGAAAATTGTAAAACATAGCATAGAGTTTAAAACAGTTACAAAAATTAAAGCTATTAATACAAACTAAACAATAAAAATAATCAGCTTATTTTGCTACGTTATGCCATTTAAATATTACTCGAAGAAGTGTCATAATCTAATTCTAAAAATAATTAGTCTGTGTATCTACTTATCGCAAAAGAAGTCACCAAAACTATTTTCGTCATATTTATCTCAAAGAGGCGTGTAACCGCGTCCAGTAGGGCGATGCGGGCTCAGCAACCCAGAGTTACTGACCTGACCTTGTGTCTGAGGTCGTTGGGGAAGGTCGGGCCCTCCGAGACAAGGGCGCGCCCTCGCTCTCCCGCCCGAACTTGGGGTAGGTAGTGGTACATCTAGTCACTCCAGACGGGCCTAATGTAGGTACTCCCCACCCCTCACCCTACTTCAATGGCCCGCAGGTTCAAATCCCGAATTATGATGCCTTCGAACTTTCGTGTGTTGGTGAAACATCTACAATGCTTAAATTGAAATAAAAAAAAACTCGATAGACAGATTAAATGTAATATTTATTTAAATATATAGGCATTCAGTCAATTCATACAGTGTGATGAATTTCCGTAGGTAGTTCGATCGATTATCGCTTCGCAGTATTGACATCAATAGTAATTACTAACGGACTTTCTAGGCATCTCTCCATGGTCAGTTGAACCGAAAGTACAGCGTCCGCTTCACGAAAAAAAAATATAACTGATAAAGAAAATTCCTAGAGGCATTGCATGCAGGCCGCGCTGCCATCACTGGCTCGTGACGATCCGAGTCCGTCATATCGATCCGCTTTCCAACATTCCTCGTTTTTTTTAAACCCACCGTATTATTTTAACCCGTCTCAAAATAAAATATTTCGCGTGGTAATGCAATCGCTTCTGCCAATTAGTGCAGATAAAACGGGCCAATTAAGTATTCTTATTAAAACGATGCAATGCCGGATTTGATTAGTCGCGTACTGAAACGATCACTTATTGTGGAGAAGGGTTTTTCTATTTTATGTTTAACATAAAAAAATAAGAAATTTACTAATGGGATAGAAGACCGGGTTCTTGGTTTTTATAAGTTTAATTTCACTCCCAGTTCAATAGCCTTTGTCGGCAAAGAGGAATACTCTCTTCGCTAGATACATCATAGAAACCCCAAATCAAAATAGGTAGTTTGCGATAACTTACTCAGTATAAAGAGCTAAATTAATTAGAAACCGTTACGAAACAATTAACGTGACATCGAATTAATCAATTAACATTCTACGTAAACGCGCCCATACAAATGTTCGCAGATCTTTATCTATTTGACTATTGTAGCTAATCCATGTCATGGTCTCTACCTAACGGAGGATTGCTTAATAGTCGGTAAATACTTACCAAAAACGTTCAACTGCGCAGGCGGTTTGCGGCGTCTAGAATATCTTTTACTTGTAGGTATGCGCTCGACCAAGAAAATGGTCTAATACTCTAAGGTGTAATGAGTGAGAGTGAGACTTTTAAAAAAATCCCTTAAAAGAGTGAGTCAGACAGAAGTCGAAGTCATTATACAAAAGGTTTCTTGTTACATTATAAAAGATTCACTTTAACACAGGAAATGACATTAAAACTCATAGACCACATTTTTGGCCGACTGTGACGTCATACTTAGGTACCACGCATGCATCATGCATATTTTTTTCAATTTAAATAGCTAGTAACAATGAGCATGGCATGGCAGTAGTCCTACAATTCAAAAGAATGTGAATATGCCTATTAAGATAGTCTAAGCGTGTAGGAATAGCCACTATGTGTAGCATTTTAGCATATATTTAAACATTTGACGAAGCTGGATGCTAGAAGTCGAAAACGAATCACAGTGGCGTGCAAATGGACAGAAAATATGCAATTTTTATCCCTAGGAACAAGCGTTTGACCACCACCCTGCCTGATGTTAAGCAGCGATGTGGTCTACGATGGAGCACACTTGTTCATTAGATACCTATTCACCCGCGATTTGAAGACCTTCCTTCAGACTGTACTGCGCAGGAAACACAGACTCAAGTCATTCCATATCCTGGCGGTTCGCACTATGAAAGTAGACGCAAACCGTTTGGTTCGCGTAAATGCCCAGCAGTGGACGTATATGGGCTGATCATGATGATGATTTCCTAAAACTGTATATATAGGTACTAGGAACGTGGTAAGTGTGGTTATCGTTTTGTAGATATTTTTCTCAAAAATAGTTAGAGAATAGGTAAATTATAATATGATATATGGAAAGATGAGTAAAGGGGTCATATTGCATGTAGTAACATATCTATCTACCTATTTGTGGGAAGAATCTATGACCTGTATTCTCAAACAATCAGTAGATAAGTTTCGCTGGGGTCTAAGTAGTTTGTCTTTTACACAACCATGATTGGAGCACAAACGTTATTTAAGCAGAAATCTATGCTTGAAGATAAGTAGTAGATGTGGTAGTTATGGTATTGTGGGAATCTGGTATTTTGATCATCTGGTATACAGGGAATAAATGATAATACGGGTCTATCTATCGGTGGCTTTACGCCTTATTAATTACAGTTTGATTATTTTTATTAAAGTAAAATAATAATAAGTTACTTAAATTGTATATTTAATAAGAATGTCATCATAATAATTTTATGTAAAACAATCTTAAAACCACTAACTATGCCTTAGAAAAACAAAAGACCGGTACCTAATTTACCTATTTATAACTAAGTGGATAAGATATTAAAACTAATACTACTTCTGTGAAGTAATCATATAAGATTTTTAGAATTATGATTTATTATCAGTGAACAAAATAGCTACATAGATTGGTTACATTGTAAGTAGGTAAGTATACTAAAGATAGAGGTAGTAACAAAGACTAGATGAAAGTTGGTAAGTAGAAAACAATTAAGTACCTACCTTACTTATTTTCACTTTTACTTATTTTCACATTTTTTTGCAACTTTTTCGTCTAATGCTTAATAGAATAAGAAAAAACTCGTGAAAATTAGTGGAGGTGCTGTTTCACATATAAAATTAGTTACATAGTTTTTACTTATAAAGTATAAGTACTTACTAAGAGTTATGTTTAGAGTTTAAGTATTCTTGTAGCTTTGTAAGGTTAACACCTCTATCCCCAGACCAAACACAACAAGACTCGTTCTTTCCCTTTTTAAGCAAAGTGTATGGATGATTATTATACTTCTGGATCCAAACTGTCATATTGGTAGTAAAAGTAACTGTTTGGATCCAGAAGTACATACAATACCGTGCTATGCATTAAGGGATAGAAGATAAATATCTCTTGCGTTATCCGATTTTAAGGCATAAGAGCTGGCATGTGCTGAACCTAAGTCAATGAAATCCCTTATGAAAATAGCCAACGATATGTTCTGTCTGTTTTAGACAACTGTCTAGTAAAAATCTTTTGATAAGAGAGTCCGACGAAGTTTGGGGCTTCCAATTAGAGACGTATATCACTGGTATAGCACTATTCCTTTCATAATGTTCCGTTTCAACTAGAATAGAAACGGCTCCCAAAGATTGTTACGTGAATTTGAGAGTGTTTACTTGAATCGCCGCATTCCGTAAGGGAAATTCCGAATGTATGACGGACCGACTAGTAAGTACGTTAAGTAGAGGCATATCAATCTATCTGAATATTGTACTGGAAGCGAGATGCCGAAAATAAATCATAGTGGGGTGCTCCCTGGAGAGGCCTATGTCCAACACTCGACGAATATAGGCTGATGATATTTTATTCATTACGTTGGGTATAGGTGAGCTGTGCAAAAATGCCTTTTTCACAGCGTTGGGATTAAAATAAAGCTTTTGACCACCATCGTGCCTGGTGTTATGCTACGAAGTGATCTACGACGGAGCACACGCTTGCCCACTAGATACCCCTGTTCATCCGCTACTTCAAATACTCCGAACCG
Organism: Conopomorpha cramerella; assembly: GCA_012932125.1. Lineage (NCBI taxonomy): Eukaryota > Metazoa > Arthropoda > Insecta > Lepidoptera > Gracillariidae > Conopomorpha > Conopomorpha cramerella. The sequence continues at coordinate 20,226 of SJJU01002193.1, read as the reverse complement.
ACTATACTATGTAGGAAACATAGTATCGGGAAAGTCATTCCACTATCTGGCGGTTCGCACTATAAAATCGACGCAAAAGTGGAATTTCATTTGGATGAGAACGGTTCGCTGTTCGTTTATTGTGCAGTGGTAAAAGCGCGAGAGGATATTAAATTATACATCTTTAAAGTATACCTACTAATGCAGTCGATGGAAGACATAAAGGTTCACAATTTTACGGCGATGTTCTAGATTTAGTAGACGTGCATCAGCCAGTTTGCACATGAATGTGCGTTTTTATTATGGTTCTTAGTCAGTTATAGGTACCTACATACAATATTACAAATGCGAAATAAACTCTGTGAATCTGTCTGTCGGTCGCGCTTTGACGCCAAAAGTACCTACTGAATCGATTTCAATGAAATTTGGGCCTGTGAGAGCCGGAACCCTATGAGATCTATTTACTTAAAAAATCATATTATATGCTTTTATATTTGTTCGCGGATAATATAGAGAATATCTGTTTTTGTAATTAAAGTGGCAACCGTGGCCGTAATAGTCGCCTATTTCCATACGAATGTATAATTATTAGCCAAATTAGGATTATTTCACTGCTTACTTTGTCTTTTCGTCGGACGACCTAAAACCAGTGTGGAAAATTAAATATTCTTATTATTATTAACCTTGTTGGCTTCCGATGTTACTGTCTTGATAATGCTATTATGCACGACTAGGTCACCCGGCAAATGTTGTTTTGCCAATATACATTATTAACAGCGTTTCTCAGCTATTATATACATCTCATACATATAACTAGGTATATATAGGTATAACCTTCCTCAAGAATCAAATCATACACTAAAGAGAACAGCATAAAAATCCGTTGCCTGGTTTTAAATACCTATATAGGTAAGCATACATAGGGAGATGGCGTTGTTTTATACTACTGTTCACCAGTCAGGCATGTATCCGGCCATCAAGCATTTGTTAAATTAGTATTAAGTCATATTTATGTTAAGTATACTTAGCAGTAAGCCTTGGCGATTTGAAAAGATGCCAGTTTCTTCCCGGTTCTTCTGGCCGGTAAAATAAATTAATTCGAACCGGGGACGATTACTTTTGTTTTAAAGTCATAAATGACGTTCATCAAGCTTTGTGTTATGCTACTGTATATCTGTATGTTATAGCACTTATTAAGATGAAAAATAAACGTTTTGACTTTTGACTTTTGACTATGTATTGATTATATTATAATTACAGATTACAGGCGTTGAAGACAGACTATTAAACATATAAGGGCAAGAGTTTTTGAGAATATAAATCCGCCATATATTGTTCACCGGGTATATAGGCGCGAATATAAAAAAAATGCATGCGACGTGACCACGATGCATGCAACTGCGTCGAAACGTCGAGTAAAATAACGAAGGTAAGCTCGAGCTTGATTATATTCGCGCCTATATAGGCGCGAATATAATCAAGCTCCGAAAACTCCGGGTAGGTATATACCCGGTGAACAATATTGAGTTATAATGTCTTGTATAAATGCGTTTCATTAAAAAATTATATAAATCCGCCAGTTAGAGTAGCACGATAAGATAGCGAGTATTTGCCTCTACAAATTCACTTAATAGAATCCATCTTATAAATACTATACTACATAGTATAAAACAGTCGCCTTCCGCTGTCTGTCGCTACGTAGGCATGTTTAGATCTTTAAAACTACGTAACGGATCATGATGCGGTATTTAATAGATAGAGTGATTTTAGAGGAACTTATTAACATAATGCAAGTGTCAATTAAATTAAATTCATTTAATTAATTAAAAAAGACATAATAAGTATCGATCGTCCAAAAATCATTAAGTTAATTTATAAGAAAATATTATGTTCCTGTTCCACTAAAGACTTGATTTATTAATAGTTTATTTAACTTATAATTAGATTTAAGTGTTGTAATAGTTTAGTGCTCTCCAAACTGTGCGGTGCCCTAACAGGGTCCATGTTAGACCATCACCATCATAAATGTACACATGGAATCACAATAAATGAATATGAAAAGTTTTACTGTTATATTAAACACACGTTGTTCTGCATAAAATAAAAATTGGAGCCAAGCTTTTAAGTACCCAGTAAGTTTTTCCCAATGTAAATATAAATAAATAAACCCGTGAACGAACATTCGGAGTCATATAACAAAACTTCAATACCGTAGTAGTAATATTGAATACAAGCCAACAATACTTTGACATAATTTTTCGCTCTTTTATTATTTCTATCAAACACAACTACCTCTCCTCGATTGCGAGATATTAAGATGTGTTGTGTACAAAAAAATACCCGTGTGTGACCAGGAATTTTTGCTCACGAGTGTATTTTACAACAACACATACATTGCCTTCATACTATGTTAAATACTAATACTATAATGCTAAAGCACTTGTTTTATGGAAATCAGACAAAGAAATACACTTATTCAATTAATTAAATACATATATTTAAATAAAGTTCCCGAGTGGAGGCCGCGTCTCGTCAAACGGAGTGTAGGACGCCCCCAGGCAAGGTGGACTGATGATATGCGCAAAATGGCTGACAGAAGCTGGATGCGAGAAGCCGAAAACACTTATTACAGTGTCGTGCAATTTGAGAGGCCTATGTCCAGCAGTGAACAAATATGGGCTGATGATGATATAAATAAAACACCGAGACACGTCCAAAAGCACTTAAAAGCTCATCACCAAAACACCTGTCAGCGGTGCCGGTGGGAATCGAACCCACGGAATAGAAGCAGACATGCTGATCAGTAGATAAACGGACGCGTCAAACTAATGTGTAGCACCGTCATAATAGGATATCTTACGTATACGTAACTAAGTAGGTATACGAAGGTATCGTATATACACCATCCATAGATATTCCCACGCCATTTATCATATTATTGGATTCCGCGGACGCGTGTACACGTCATAACTCATAACATAACAAAAGTATGCACGTACGCATGTGTAATAAAGGTAGTTTACGTAGGCTGGGCTCTCATATGGGATCGTTAGTAGAGGCAGACGGAGGCACTTGTTAAGCAAATGCTCACATCATCCCTGTGTATTTACCTACACAATAAAAATAACTCCACTACACGCGTTACACCACACCTATACAAAACATACTACCACCAGGTTTTGGAACCATAACTCCGAATTAAACGTTTTCCTCATATTTAACTTTTACCTTCCTATTTAGGGGAGGAATTTTGAAAAATCTTTTCATATCTCACGTAAAGGGTTAAGCGGTAAGCGAAGGCAAAAAGTATTTATGCATGTATATCAGTCTCTGTGCGCGAAATAAGGACAAACAGCCATCCAAATGATAGAATGTATAATCTACTATCATCAAAATGTATAATTCTTTATCTACCTAAATAAATAAATAAAACGTGTCAACGTAAAACAAGTTTTACATGTTAATTTAAACAAATACCTTGTCAACAATATTCTATATAGCCAAAAGACTAGATAGAAGTGGCTTAGATCTCTATCTAGTCTTTTGCCGTGGGGCTAAAAATTTTGCAACCAATTTAGGAGCCAGTGTCTGAGTCCTCCTCCAGATACAGGTGTGCTTATCGAGTTATCCTACTAATATTATTAATATACAATTTATTATAGAGGTACTTCAGGGACCTGGTAAGCAGCCGAGGGAACTTTGAACGCTTGCGTGTGTTTGCTAATCGGTGGCATTCAGCACGAAGGACACACGAAACACGTTAATGACAGAAGACGCGACGAGGATCCACCGCGAAACTTTCGAAATGTGGTCGTCATGCCCCAGAAGAGGTAGTTGGCAACAAAAATAGGGATGATATAAAGAAAATTTGTATGGAGTCTAGAAAACGTGAGCGTTGAAAAGAGGCAAAAGCAAGACGTATACGTCTCCAGAGAATGGCCCGTCTCTGAAGATAATATTATAAATATGCGAATGTTTGAATGTATGTATCTTTGTTTGATCACGTGCTGTTTATTACTGTTATAGGCAAAAAATACTGAACGTATTTCAATGAAACATTACAATAATACACCTTATACGTCGGCTTAACACTTAGGCTATATCCTATCCTGAATTTGGTACGAGAACGGGATAAATTGCGGTTACAACGCCAGGGTACCTCGTTATAATATGCCATAAGAAGGTTGCTAGGCAACGGAAACTAAGGCCCGTATTCTGAACTACCTATTCAAGTTCTCTTTTATATGAATAATTGAAATTGTGAAAAATTACGCGGATGAAATAGCGGGGCGTTTTCTAGTATCGAATATTCAGCACTCAGGCACCATAATATCCTTGTATCTTTTCCCCTATGTCTTCCCTTCTCAATATGTCTGCAACGTATTCCCGTTTTAGTCATATGAATAGGCTAGGCGGAGGTAAACGATCTTTGTAATGACGTTGACACATCAACCTTATTTGTTCAGCGCTTGCTTAGTCACACTCACACACAATCATCTCCATACGACAATGTTCCCCGGCGATTTAGTGTTAAAATGTGTCACGTTTAGATAATAAAATACGCGCTGTAGTTACCTATTCGACGTATGTATATAAAAAAATGTTGCAACTATCACAACTGATTAAAGAAATAACATTTTGTGGCATCGTTCAAAACTTCACTCATGATATCAATCGATCGAACTGTTTTAAATTAAGTAGGTATACCTTTAAAACAAAGTGAACCAACTAGTAAAATACTTTTGCGATTTAATCATGGATGCCATTGTCAGAGCCGAAACAAATTTAAAAGGGGCCACGCGGCTTTCAGCTTTCAAATAAAAATCATTAAAATAACGGTAACAAACGTTAAAAAACAAATACAAGCGTATTGGGTACCTCCTCCTTTTTAGAGGTCGGGTAAAAATAATTTGTTCTCCAACTTAGCAAACAGAAACTTAGTTATGGTATCGGCTAATTATGCGTCAACTTAGCAATCGGTCAAATTCTCACGAAGGGAGCACAATGCCAAAGCAGAAAATGATATGCCCAAAAACGTATATAATACTATCCAATTCGACAAAAATGTACCTAAAATGGCTCCAAAGATTTACAATAAGTTATCCAAATAATTCCATGTCCTTGAAAACATCAACGTGTTTAAAAGAAAACTGCTTCTACTTTTGAAAAGCAAAGTGTACACTACACTATTAAAAAAAAATTGACGACAAGTATTTAGAAATTTAATTGTAATGTATTGAAATTTAATTTACCTATTTATTGTGCTAGGAAATGATAATATAGTATATTTACTAATGCATGACATTTTAATGCTTATTAATATTTTGCATGCCACAATAAGCTAAATATTGCTTGAACTATTTGAATATATATTGAGAAAAAGAAGGATCTGGACCAAATGCTCATCTCCTAAAAGAAAATATAGTGGACGGTATGCTAAGTTGACCCTTGGCGAACAAACGCTTTTATTTGAGGAAAATGTAACATACTGAAAAGCAGCAGTGTACAGAGTTTTTGCACTAAATCGATTTACTACCCATGATAACTCACAAAATATAATGAAACTTTTAGCCTGCCTACATTTGGAACCTAGATAGACAAAACATAATAAGCGTGGCTATAACTGGGCATTCTATCCTAATGTATAATACGACTAATACGTGCATTACTTTTACATTCATATTTACGTAGGTTGTGTACCTACGTAAATAAGTCATTGTTCTTTAGGCTTTAAAAATCGTGCACCATGTACGAAATAAAAAATAATACATATCTATAAAATAGGAATAAAAAAAGAATGTGAAAACTGTAAGCAACTTGCAGCAGGCGGGCACCAATCTCTGCCTACCACTTCGGACAACACGTGTGACGTTATATGTATATATAATTTAAGACTTGAGCGCTATACGTTATGTACAAAAAGGGGTCTTCTACACAGTCAATGGAAATTCACCTGAAGATCAAATCAATATCCTCAATTTTATATCAAATTATAATGGGTTTCATACATATTCGTGTATAGATGATTTCATTAATTAATCATGGGCATTATTTATTCAGCACCACCTATTTGCCTAAATGTACGGTATTATGTGTGTGTGCGTGTGTGTAGGTATTCGTCGGATTAGCAATGTCACCTTCGTGGCTCGCTTAAATGTTTGGGCTATTATCAATGAAAGACGCCTAGAAGCGATACCGTGACACGGGCACGTGCAAAAATTAAAACTTGAATATGCCCCCGTCGGCGTGGGCGATCCAGCCTCTCCTCAAGGATAACCGTCAAGAACTTATTTTCTTGTTGGAGACCCGACAACAATTGTGCCAATACCAAATATCTCATCTAGATTTTTTTTTGCGCAAACCGAATTAGTTCTAGGTATCGCAGACCGGCGAGACGGCCGACCTTGAGACAGTTCAATGATCAATTCTGCTCGTGATTTTTATACAGTGAAAGATATTTTGCGAGCAACTTCACGCCTATAAATACTTCGGCCTGCAAGATTCGAGAAGGAAAATCGCGAACATCAGGACTGTGACCAAAACCAGTTGTGGCCGCTCCGGATTAGTCTTTTTGGGCAATCAGTTCAATGACTTGCCGAATGCAGATATAACAAGCATAGTAGATACCGTGCATGTGTGCGAAAATTAGGTTGGTGTGAGGGTGTGGTCGTGTGGGGGCAGCTGCAGCGGTCACCAACCTGCGCGGTGAGTCACCGGCCAGCGCCCGCCGCTTTGTCCTGTTGCCACCTACAACACTCTTACCGGGCTCCGGGGCTCTCTCGCCACGTGCTCCTCACTACACCACGTGCTGTCACTCCACGCCATCCGCAGCGCCTAGCGCCGACACAATAAGTGTACTCCAACAAGCGCCTGGAACGTCTATCACCAGAGCACCTGATGAAGTACAATAGTAGTGCGGCGCTTTGGCTAGATCCAGTGGTGCGTCGAGATGATGATGCGGGGCTCGCTCGCCGCGCGCTACTTCAGGTACCTGACTGGGTGGACAGTCCCGGCGCCGGAGTAGCGCGCGGCGCGGGAGCCCGGAGTGCGGCGGAGCACGCGTGTGGCGCGCTCGGAGCGCGGAGCCGGACTGCAGCGGCGGGCGGCGAGCGCTGGGAGCTCCCCGCGCGCCGCCAGACGTCAGCTGACGGCGCTGCACCGTCCCTGACATTGGCGCGCCCGCCGCCGCCGCCGACGCCGACGCCGCGCGGGGGGGCGGTCGCTGACCCGCCGAGGAAGCCTCCCGCACACACGCAAGCCACAATTCGCCGCTCTTGTGTCGCGATCGCTGAATTTTAATCTAACTTCCCTTCTCCAAGCCGGTGGCTACTTCCCCTCCGACGACACCGCGCCGAGCCTGTGTACAACACACAAACACTTGGCACAAAGTTTCGGCGCTTCGATAGAAGACCATTGTGTTTAAAATTAAACTCATGCAGGTATTTGTTGGGCTCGACTGCATCTACATTATAATTACATACAAAACAATACAACTTTAAGTAGGTATACCTATGTAGCTAAAAGTCTCATTTCGGCAGTTGTATTGAACCTGTCTGAGCCGTTGTGAGGTCTTTGATATTTGTAAACGCGAGAAAATGTAAATGAGTGAGCCCTTTGGATCTGGTTTACATTTTTAAATACCTCGCTACAGGCAGGGTTAGGTTTTTTTTCATAATTAAGTAAGTACCTGGCCTACCAATTATATTTATAGTAGGTATACCTACCTACTAAAACGATTGCGGCCCTCTGAACTGAACCAACGATAACCTGACCAGCGTTCTGTAAATTAGTCCATCGACACTGACAAAAATAACCCTAATTGGCGGAATTAATTCACTCTTAACGGGTCAATCACAAGGTTGCTAGTCAAACTGTCGCGGGCGCAAGTAAATATGCACGTTCGAGAATCCTCATCTTCGCCTCATTGATTATTTTTGTTTTGGATGCCAGCTTGTGACTAGCACTTGGTACAATGCGTCATAAAACGTGTAAAGAGATTTCGAGTCCTTGAGTCGGGCTGCGGCGTCGGCGACCGGGCTCGCATCCATACACACACACACACATACCCACAAACAAGGAGATGTAGGTACCTACTTTCCTCAGAACATCAATGTATGCAATCAGTAGGTAGATACCTACGTTAATAAGTGGCGCCAATTCCCATCAAGTACCTACTAACGCTACGACATCAGCGAAAACAAGATTGGTATCTAGCTATACCTATGCATTATTTTATCTGACATATCTTACTAGAGCGGTTTTTACGTAAGGGAGATAGTAGTGTTCCTGTTAAAATGTGGAATACATTTTAGAACAGAGACAGATATCGCCCAAAACTTATAAGGCATCGTACAGAACAAATCACTAAAAATATTTTGGGCTTCATGGTTTGCTATTTAGGGCCTTACTTTTGAATGCGTTATACATAATATACCTAACATATTTGTGTAACTTATCATTGGATATATCAATGCCGAATAACCAGTTTCAGGACACCTACTTATAATAACTTTTGGTTTATGTCACACCGCGATGGTAAGTAGTTTGAAATAGCTAACGTTTAATTATGTATAATTATTGTCTCCAAGCAATGTTTTAACTGAATTGAGTACAAACAAATGGTCAAGTAAGTACAAACAGACTCCAAGAAACTTGTGTACACGACAGTTCTACAAAAGTGACCCAATTATTCCTTTTGTACTGACCCATGTATGACGAAATCAAAATTCACATTGCAAAAGCGAAATTATTTCGTATTGGATCTTACTTTAGACTTTTATGGCCACAATCGATACATAGTATAAAATAATGTCGCCCCCTGCTGTCTGTCTCTAGCATGCTTAGATATTTCAAACTACGCAACGCATTTAGATGTGGTTTTCTTTATGAGATAGAGTGATTCTCGATGAGGGTTTATATGAAATACGTGCATATAATAGCAGGGAATGCTGTTAATAAAGCTAAAATTGGAAAAACAATGTTTGCCGTTTGCCTTTAATTATAAAGGAGAGCAAACAAAGTATCAACAATATCCAGAACACTGGCAAATTTCTGGTTTTCACTGGTAATCTTCACTCGAATAGCAACGTCGAGTCTTAGCACAGTTGAGGTTAACAATAAAGGAAATGTGCACGGAGGTGGATTCTACTGTTGTAAAGCAGAAACAACCTTATGCCGATGCGTGTAGAGTTGGTTATGTTATAACATGATGGCAGTCGCCTGCCAGCCTGTAATTTCCTGAGGTCTAATTGTTAGATTGACACGTTGTTGTTGAGTCAGAGATTACCTATGACTTAGTTACTACCACAATTGTCCACTAATCCTACATCTTTGCTTTACGAATATTGGCTAATCTTATCATTGTTACCGATTTATTTCATAGTAGTATGGAATCGATTAGATAAGCTGACGAAGAATGAACCTATTATGTAAAACCAGTATTCAGCTACGTCGTCGCTTCGATATCATATTCGATCCACATGAAGTTGACGTACTTATAGGATTTTTGTTTTTAGTTTTTTTTCTAAGTATACTAGTTGACACAGCAAACGTTGTTTTGCCAATATACATTACTAACAGTGTTTCTCTGCTATTATATGCATGTATTATACTGCGTGTAAAAGGACCCCAAGCAATGGTCTTAGAAACGTTGTTGGGCTCGTTGGCGACAATTGCTTGGGGTCCTTATAGACGCAGTAAATCAAACCTTCTCTAAAAACACTCAGTCTATTAAAGACAATCGCATCAAAATCAGTTTTATATTTTTAAAGATCTAGTAAGTAGGTATATTGTTTTATACTATGTATTGATAATGATGATGAATGACAGGGGTATTAGCTAGCCGCAGTTTATCCCGTCTCCGTGGGAATTCCTGGATAAATTATGGCTGATGTGTTATTCCGATATATGATTTATAACTAAGTTTGGATGGATTGCTTATATTCTTAGTAGTCATATTACAATGTGCCTTGTCCATTTGAAATAATAATATTATGTGCAAAAAACTCGTCACCTAATTTGATTTATGTAACTGAAATCATATTATAATTGTAAAATTATATATAATGCGAGCGATTTTTATCGACAACAAGTTGGTCAGTGACAGTCAATCAATCGCAAGCTGTTGACTCATGACTGCAAAAGCGTTCAGTGTATGTTGACCATTAGGTAACTGATCGAGCAGTCCGTGTACGGCGGGCCTTACTCTCTCTAACTTTGGGAGACACACCTCGCTTGTCGACGTGAAACATCCCAAAGCGGGGCAGGCAGAGGCGTAATTAACCCAACGTGACAGTGAGTGAGCCCATTGCCGTTATAGGGTTCACACACCTTGTGGTGTCCACACACCCTGAAACCCACGTTTCAGGGTTTTAATCACGATGTTTTCCTTCACCGTATAAACGTTGCTTTGCGTACATGGGCTCTGAGAAAGAGACCCATTGGTACATTTTCAGTACAGCCGGTCCCAAATCTGCCACCTCCCGCGATATAAAATCAAGCATCCGACCGAACTAGTCGAGTTAAAAATAGATAATATTTAATTTAAATACTTACAAATTAAGAGATTCAAGAGATTCGTCCAATGGGACGAAAAGCAGGCAGCCGGAAAATACTGTGGTGATCAAAGATTCTGCAACTTCCAGATGAGCTGCAACTGATTTTCCAGTTCCTAGGAATGGAAATAGTAAATTAGTTTTTTATTTTATTAAGTTTACACAGCAGTGAACAGTGGACGATTGCTCCGGGCAGCTGCCTCTATTCTGAACCCTTTGGGAAAGGCTTGATTGTATTTTCTTATTCCATATAAAATAAAATACGACATTTCTTACAGAAAACTGAGAATAAATTGTCGATAAATGTCAAGTAATTTCCGAGTGCGCCCACATGCACTAAACAAATAATCATAACAGGAATGAGTACCTCTTATAATTGGACATGTGAAAATAATTCCCTGCTAATAACACAAGTTCTCTCTATAATGTGTTTTGTCCTTCCGTACCAAGTCACATAATTCCCTAACGTATGTGTACAAGACAAAATCAACAGTGTGTAAGTTGTGTTGTAAGATTAATGTACACATCCTGTAATCTCAGCCACATCATCATGTCGACTGCTGGTCGAGGGCCTCCCCCAATTATTTCCATGATCATTCTCTGGCAAATGCCAATAATCTCCGTTTTGTGTTGGTTGCGCGATCGCAGTGGTTTGTGGTTTAATTCAGAGAGTACTGCTGCCCGACCTCTGGAGAGTTCCTTCGGTCACCTCTTACGACCCCCACGACGGGAAAAGTTGGGCTGAGGTGGTGGGACATGTCATGTTATCTATTCGCGGTATTGTGGTGAGGATAAAATTAAATAACCCAAGAGATAAAATAACAGTTGAAATAAATATTTGTAGACATTTACATAAACTCTTTCCCTAATAACTAGTTGCGTGGCGAACCTTTAACACATATAACATGTGATGTTCTCTTAGTTAATTCTAGCAGGATAAATCATGTCGTATTAGCTGACCCGGCAAACGTTGTCATGTCAATATATGTTATTAACAGGGTTTACATGTATTACATGTAAAGCTTCCTCTAAAATCAATCTATCTATAAAAAAAATACATGAAAATCCGTTGCGTAGTTTTAAAGATATAAGCATACACATTTCAGACCCACGGTACCCTTGGTGGTACCATGGGTCTATATAATTGAAATGTGGTACCATTTCAATTAATTTTTTTTGTGGTACCAATTCAATTAATTCCGACTAATTTAAATAGTGAGAGGTTTTAAAAAAATACACGTCGCTCAAGATTGCGTTGGGGTAGACGTTACAAGTACATAAATAATACATAATAAGTTTCTTTATAAAACCTGCGTAGATAACGAAGCGATCAATGATTGGGTTACTAGCAGTAATTTCTCTAGGTGAGGTACCTACCTATACTATTAGTCAGTGGTACCGTTTCCATTAAAAAGACCCACGGTACCATCAGGGGTATCGTCAGGGGTAGCGTGGGTCTGAAATGAACATACATTAATAGAGAGAGACAGCAAGAAGCAGCGATTGTTATATAATACTAGCTGTCCCAGCAAACATTTGTTTTGCCATGGTAAGTTGCCTTCGTACCCCGATAAAAATAGATAGTAGCCGATTCTCAGACGTACTGAATACGCATAGAAAATTTGGTAAAAACCCGGTAAAGCCGTTTCGAAGGAGTACGGTAACTAACATTGTAACATGGAAATTTTATATAATAGATTTATTGATGGACTATGAACAGTTCGTAACATTAAAGACGAGTCAACTGAAGACTCAATCTGTCAGTTCGCACTATAAATATGTACTATTCAGAAACAAATTGTGGACTGCAAGTGTCGGCGCAGCGACTGTGTGACACACTTCAAAAGTGTCTAGGGATCAAGAACATTTTTAGCACTAAAAAAGAATCTAACTTATTTAAATCAAATCTAATCTTCTGGATGGGTCTCCTACCTAATTCCCCATGCCTGTATCAATGACTTATCACCTCATCTACATATATATATAAAAGAAAGTTGTGTTAGTTACACCACTTATAACTCAAGAACGGGTCGATTTGGCTGAAAATTATTGAGGCGTTAGCTTACAACCAGGAGGATACTTTTTATCCCGATCCTGTGGGACGCGATGCTATATAGTAGGTGTTGTATTTTGCATAATCATATCTGATTTTCAATACACCCTCTCCAAAATGCATGTATCTTACATGTTTTATTTGTCACACCCATTTTCCTGAGGGGTAGGCAGAGATCACGGACCTCCTCGTAAACTATCCCATGATTTCTCACATATTATTACTTATATTAAGTTAACCCATGTGTCAGAGAGTGTATGTCCAGCCTAAGATTGCTTAGTTAGAGTCATCCAACCCTAGTCAGTCAGGGGTGAAGACACTCGGGGCCGGTGTCACAGGTTCACATTGCGGGCGGCCGCGGGCGTCCCAAGAACGCGAGGCCATCCACCCAATAATGCCATCGCTTTATTTCTTTTACGCCGAAACCTTCGTGTAGGTTACGCAAGCTCCAAATTTAATTTGAACACTGCTTAAATGTACCAAGCGATATGACAGTTGCTTTTTTAAATAATAATATGTACCTTGAACAAGCGTTTGACCACCACCCTGCCTGATGCTAAGCTGCGATGTGGTCTACCTAATCCCTATGCTCAAATTGTGGTATTTTGAATCCCTATGGTACCTTTATGGAGTTTCCGCACCTATCGGAGACTCGGCTATCAGTAGTCCATCTGTTTGTTTGTCCGTCTAACATCGGGCTGAACCGTGACAGTCAAACAGTTTATATTTTCACAGGTAATGTATTCCTGTTGTAGATAACAAGAAATAATAAAAAATATAATAAAGTAATCTTTAAGGGGGCATCCCATACAAGAAATATATTTTTTTAACCCACATTATAGCTGCACGGGTGTCACATTTCATTCATGATTATAAACGAAAACAAACTAGCATTGTTATTCTATAACTTATCTATTTTCATTATTATTGGTAAATTTATTATCAGGTTAGTAAATATTGTGTATAGTTTATTAAGGTCAGTGTACCAGAGTGAGTCGAGTAGAACTAGGTAGGTATATTGATGTTAGAATTTGTGGTACCGATATCGAAAAATAAAAACATTCTCAAAATCGGAATAATGTAAACTTCGCTATTTGTTTCGCTAAAATTACCTACCACTGCTACCTATACGTGCATATACTGGGTGTAAAAGGATCGAGAAATGGCCTTAGAATCGTTGTTGGGCTTGCCAATATGATCAACGTTTACTATAAACGCAAACATTTTTTTCATGTGAAGCGTTTCTGTGATGAGCGTCTGTGGTCCAGTTGGTCGGATACTTGACTTGTAACGGGGAGGTCGCGGGTTCGAGTCCGGCTACTAGACGTGTACCAATGGGACTCTTTTTCAGAGCCTATGTACGTAACGCAACGCTCGTACGGTGAAGGACAACATCGTGATGAAACCCGCACACCACAAGGTGTGTGAACCCTATAACGGCGACGGGCTGTCACGTTTGGTTTAATACGCTTGGTGAACCGTGGGCATTTGCTTACTAAGCAAGTGCCTCTGCCTACCCCGCTTTGGGATTATAAGGCGTGAAGTGTATTTGTTCTATAAAAATAGACAATTTGACGAGCCCAACAACGTTTCTAAGACCTTTGCTTGGGGTATTTTTGTACTCTGTATTTAAGTAGGTAATACAGGTGTTTTCTATTTCGCAAAGTATATTGCAGTTTGCATCTAGTACATAATTTTTGTGTGATTAGCCGTGTGGTGACGGCGAGTAGAAGGAATAAATAATCCCGGAAAAAAATGACATTCCCGAGGGAAAACGAAAATATTCCTTTATACCGCAATATAACCGAAGTCCATGCGGGCGAAGCCGCGGGCGGAAAGCTAGTAAGTAAATAAATTACACAAATCATGCACAAACCACAACATCGTCGATAAGTTTGTCTCACTTTTTATGAAGAAGTATTTTTTTTTTCGTTTGTGACATAGGGTTCCTTGGGGGAAAGTTCATGTATCATGCATAAGCTTAGTGACTTTCTCAAGTTTCGCTAGTATTATTAATTTAATTTACTATAAGTAAAAGCAAGTGAATTACAAGAAAAGTCAAAGTACTTTTACTTTGTTACAAAAGTGCATTGAGTGAGATTTATACATCAAACATTTATTTGGCTTTCAGACTTAACTAGGTATGGAATTTGTCTGACAGAGCAAGATTTTGAGACAAAGCTAAGACCTCAGACGAAACACAACTGGACTTGCAAGCCGCGCACCACCTTCAGTCTGTCTCTTTTCAACCAAAATGTGAGGAAAATGATGTACTTCTGGATCCAAACTGTCACTTTACTACTAATTTGACAGTTTGGATCCAGATTTGCCCTGATACGCGGTACAGTAGGGATAGAAAATATTTTTTCTTACTCTTTCACTCCTTCATGTCGCCCATATTGTTGTCTTGTTTTATTCTAAACGTCATTTTCTGATTGCAAGTCTGTTTATGATAATGTCCATATTCAACGCTGAATGCATTTTCTAGTCTCAACAGTTTCATTAAATAAATATGCTATCGAATGAGCGTGACCGCGTGTAAACTTTCGCGTCATCTGAACGCCCGTTATAGAACACACGACCGCTAAATAAACTTAGATATCTTCTTGAATATAGTCTCTATGCACGTATCAAGTAGATACTTGAATTGCTATAAGTAATCTTATAGACAATAGCTAGTTGCTTGACTTTGATTCAGGCATTATACTTAAATCTCCATTCAACAACTATCTATACCGTTCGATGTTACACACAAAAGTATTCCGTTCCTGTGCGAATTTCTGGATATAATATAGCCCACGTTGCTTAGGGACAATGCAGCTTTCGATCCGTGAAACATTTTTTGAAATAGGATCAGTAGTAGTATGTACTAAAACACAAATGCCTATTTGATATATAAAATTTACACAATATGCAATCTAGGGAACCCTGTACCTTCTATGACTAGGTAGGTACCAGATATCGATATCAATAAAACTTACTACTAACAGCTTATCTGTATATAGGCAGGTATATGAAACTCAAAGTCCTGACTGATTCATGCGTCACTGACTCATCAATGCCCAGCTGAAACCCTTGACCCTAGAGATGAAATTCTGCACTAAAACCTTTTTATTATGTGTACGTGAGATAAGAAAGGATTACTTAAAATGTAACCGGGAGGTCCCGGGTTCGAGTCCGGCTACTGGACGTGTACCAATGGGACTTTTTTTCAGAGCCTATGTACGCAACGCAACGCTCGTACGGTGAAGGACAACATCGTGATGAAACCCGCACACCACAAGGTGTGTGAAACCTATAATGGCGATGGGCTCACCCCCTGTCACGTTGGGTTAAATACGCTCGGTGAACCGTGGGTACTTGCTTTAGCAAGTGCCTCTGCCTACCCCTCTTTGGGATTAAAGGCGTGAAGTGTATTTTTTTTTTACTCAAAATGAACTTCTTAAGGGTGTAAAAAGGGGGGTAGAGTTTACACGACAAAAATGTTAATTCTGGAATTATTCTAAAACTTGATGGTAGTATATTTAACGAGAAATTCATACTGGAAATCGGGGGGCATCCAATAGTATTTACATAAATATTGACTCTAATGCCTCAGGCCATTACTAAAGAATCGTGTCGCGAGTCAAGGCGGGAATAGAAACAATCTAAAGGCTAAAGTTAAACCTGAGAAAATACTGCAATAAATTCAAAACAAACTACTAGTACAGGTAAGTACCTACTCTGATTACTTACATAAATCCAGAAGAAACCAGTTGTCAGAGTGGGCGGTCGGTAACTGTGGGCGGGCGGCATCCTTGAATGAAATCTCCGATTGCACGTGCCACCGCCGCCGACGCCGTCGCTACCGCTGAAAATGTGCGGAAAACGTAGATTGCATGGAGGTATATAGATATTCTAATGTACTTACACGATTCCATGGATAGATTGTAAAGAAGTACCATTGTGAAAGGCACAAAAACAACGAGGGAGATGTGTTAATAACGGACCAGGTGGATATCGACTGTCTTTGCCTACCCTCTGCGAGCCAGGCGGAACGTTATGTTCATATAAGATATTGAAGTATATATAGAAATTATAGTGATTTCCTGGGATATTTTACATCTCACTGCTTGTATTACATATTATGGGCTGAACTGAGTACGCACTCAAGTATTCAAAATAAATACATCTTAATTATAAGTAAATCTTAAGAAGGATTTTTTTCACTAGTAAGTATATCACACTGACACCGGATCTAAATATGACTGGGACTCAACGAACAAGCCTAAAAGCGTCCATAGAAAAGTGAATTGATATAAAGTGAAGTAAGTTTTATATATAATATAAAATATGATGAATCTCTCTTTTTTGCGCACTACACTTGTTTCGTAGCATATTTCTTCTTTGTTTGTATTTTTGTGTCGATTACTATCTCCCTCCCGTGGTTGGTATAAAAACAATCTGGTTTTCCTTCCTCATTGTAATGTAGTGCTATAGTTATAGTAGGTATTAAAAAGCAAACAACATAATTTTGCTAACAGGTTCTAAGATACATATTTTTAAAAATAAACCACCATTTTTA
This sequence comes from Conopomorpha cramerella, assembly GCA_012932125.1. Taxonomy (NCBI): domain Eukaryota; kingdom Metazoa; phylum Arthropoda; class Insecta; order Lepidoptera; family Gracillariidae; genus Conopomorpha; species Conopomorpha cramerella. The sequence continues at coordinate 3,077 of SJJU01002193.1, read as the reverse complement.
TCTAGTCCGTAGTAGTAATGAGTACCTACCTACTAACTATTTAATACTACGATTAAAAATCATACAACAAAACTACTAAGCACAAATTATTGTTCTTTCGGGAAAGTGGTGGTCAATTAGGTATTGCTGTTGCAACTATATAATGTATAGTTTGACCTACTAGGGACTTACCTGAAGTCCAACTTGATAGTTCCGTACCGATTACCTAGTTAACATAAATAAGTATATTACTTCTGAAGTATTTTCTCTAAAACTAATAGATGTATGTACTACCTAAACACCTTTGCGTTCTGTGTACTGCCTGTAAAAGGACACCCAGCTATTTTTATATTTTTTTTATTTACCGTGCATAGTCGCCATAGTAAAAGTGGTTCATATTGACGAGCCCAACAAAGTTTCTAAGCTATGGGTGTCCTTTTACACGCAGCAGTTAAGAATGATAAGGTTGATATTCTGATATATAAGTAAGCATAGGTATGACAATATACAGCAGGTTGTAGTGGAAATGAATGGACATTTATTGGGGAAAGACTTCAACAGAAATATAGATGGACTAACCGTTCGTACATTTTCTTTTTACAACCTAAGAAAAAAAAAACTATCTAGAATAATTAAGTAAGTATATACTAAGAATTCTAGACCATAACATGGTAAACATTGCGTTCCGGATTGTGTATTAACACCATAAAGTTAAGCACATAAATACTATGTTTCGTAGAAAAATGGTAATAGATTTTTCTCAACAAAACACACCTACATACTTAACATTTTACCTACATACATGCATGGACTCCCGGAAGTGGTTGCAGTGCGATACGCCTCAATGATGATTGCTTAGGTACGTCTACACACTGGCCGACTGAATCGGAAGGATTGTCGGTTTATCGCGGACTTACATCACAATCTTACATACTTTTTTATCTGTTTATTGCAGGCATTTAGAACACCACCAGATACAGTCCTGATACATTACACTTCTTTTGCCTCGTCCACATTTTTTCTAAACGCGGTGGACAAGCGTTTTACCACCATCCTGCCTGATGTTAAGCAGCGATGTGGTCTACGATGGAGCTCACATTAATCTTTTCACATTCACAATTCATACAACGGCGCGAAGTCCCGTAGCTTGATGTGTGATGTCATTGATCCGTAGAGCAACAAAAACGTGTCAGAACAGATGCAGATTAAACTAAACCTAAAGTGGCTGCACCCTCGCTGGTCTTGTGATTTAACGAGTTTGCAAGCTAGTTACTTAAATTGTATACATAGTATATAGGTAGTAATCGTACTAGCGAAGACGTCCAGCGTGGATAAATCAAGGTAGATTCCTTTTCTCTTTTGGTATGTAGTTGGTAAAGATTATGCTATCGCATTGGGTCACTGTCTTTTGTAAAGTGTCTATATCTCACTAATATTATAAAACACTTAAGATCAGTCCCTCGGCTCCACAGGAGCAGGATTTCTTGACACCATAAAAATATCCTAAACTACTCTTTTTTCCCAAAGCAAGTGGAGAAGTCGTCACTTCGAAGCCGTCAGTCCTTTCGGAAGTTGAAGACTTCTTTTTGACCAAAGCAAGTGGAGAAGTCGTCACTTCGAAGCCGTCAGTCCTTTCGGAAGTTGAAGACTTCTATGGCCGGTTGTACGCATCGCATGCATCTCGTCCTGATCCCGAAAATGGGGACTCTAGAGCCACATTGACACGCCACTTCATCGAAGACCTGCCAGAAGTCAGTGCTGGCGAAATTGGGATCGCTCTTAGACAGCTCAAAAACGGAAAAGCTCCAGGAGAGGATGGCGTTACAACAGAACTATTAAAGGCTGGAGGTAAACGGATATTAAGGGAGCTCCAAAGGCTTTTTAACGCTGTCCTTTTCGAAGGGAGAACTCCGGAGGCGTGGAGTAGAAGTGTGTTGTGTTCTGTTCTTCAAAAAGGGAGATAAAACCCTGTTGAAGAACTATCGACCCATTTCTTTTCTAAGCCACGTCTACAAGCTGTTCTCAAGAGTGATCACAAACCGTCTTGCGCGAAGACTCGATGAATTTCAACCTCCGGAGCAGGCTGGATTTCGGAGCGGGTATGGCACCATAGACCACATCCACACAGTGCGGCAGATCATAGAGAAAACTGAAGAGTATAACCTGCCCCTGTGTCTAGCATTCGTGGACTATGAGAAGGCCTTTGACTCGGTTGAGATCTGGTTCGTTCTGGAGTCTCTGCAGCGTTGCCAAGTTGACTGGCGATACATCCAAGTGATAAGATGCCTCTACGAGGCTGCCACCATGTCCGTCCAAGTACAAAATCAGCAGACAAGTCCCATACCATTGTATCGAGGAGTGAGACAAGGGGATGTTATTTCCCCGAAATTGTTCACAAATGCAATGGAGGATATGTTCAAGACGCTGCATTGGAAAGGACGATGGCCATCAACATCAAATGGATATGCAGACGACATCGTCATCATGGCAGAAACGCTGCAGGACCTTCAACTGATGTTGAATGACCTAGCTGATTCTTCTCCACGGATCGGCCTACGGATGAACTTGGATAAAACCAAGGTCATGTTCAATGAACATGTTCTACCGGAACCGATTTCAGAACACGGCACCGTTCTCGAAGTTGTTCAAAAATACGTATACCTTGGGCAAACATTGCAGTTGGGTTAAACAACTTCGAGGACGAGGTAAACAGAAGAATTCAGCTGGGTTGGGCAGCATTTGGGAAGTTACGTCGAGTCTTAACATCAGCGATCCCACAGTGCCTGAAGACAAAGGTCTTCAATCAGTGGGTCCTACCTGTAATGACATACGGAGCTGAGACGTGGACACTGACGGCACGGCTGGCCCCCAAGCTCAAAGTCGCACAGCGTGCTATGGAAAGGGCTATGCTCGGCGTTTCTCTGAAGGATTGAATCAGAAATGAAGTGATCCGACAGAGAACCAAAGTCATCGACATAGCTCATCGTTTTAGCAAGCTGAAGTGGCAGTGGTCTGGCCATATTTGCCGTAGAACCGATGACCGTTGGGGAAAACGAGTTCTCGAGTGGAGACCGCGTCTCGGCAAACGGAGTGTAGGA
>SJJU01002191.1:0-46313 GCA_012932125.1 Conopomorpha cramerella | reverse complement strand
GTATTTAATCCAATACACGGGGTACAAAGGTCCTATGGCAAAACAAATGTTTGCCGGGTCAGCTAGTGTAAAATAATTCTAAATAAATTTCATCGTGCACCAGGGGCGTGCAGCCCGCTGCAAATCTGCCGTCAGGCCGTAATCAATTTTCTACCCAAAAAGATGAGATTTTCACAATTCAATTAAAAGCGATGCAGTAACGAGAACGTTGGCGACATTCCAGAGTGACTTACTCTTAGTACCTGATACTCTTATTTAGATAGGACTTCGGTGGAGGGTTGCTGTAACTCTCTCTTCCCTGCTCAAGCAACTTTCGTCTCGCTCTTATTGTGTTTGTGTGAAAGTGACAAACCGTACTGAAATTACTGTACTAGACATTACACAATCTACTTATCTGGTTTTGGATGTCATTGTTGTAAGTGAACAACAAATAGTTGTGATTGTTTTCAATATTTTTTTTAATAGGAAGTTGAGTAAAACCGAAAATCGACCTACTATGACAAAAAGTAACCTTAAGCTACGTGTGACGGTGCATAATACATTCAAAAGTTATATAAAACTGGCAATGGATATTTTTCCTTACAGATACTTTTTTCAGTTTTTGCATTGCAGACTGCAATTAATTTGAACATATTTTTATAACTGAAAAACGTGCACTGAAAAAAAACGTTTTCCTTTTTTGCTTTTGCAACAGATATTCGCGTAACGATGCTGAGCGATTGATTGATTTAGCGCAATCCGTGATGATCAGTATTCACAATGCATTGTTTCGGGACAAACAAGGAAATCCAATAATTGGCCAACTCACTTTGCCAGTGATAACTGAGTTTTTCTTAGTAACAAACAAAAAAATGCTACGAAAGTTCTAACGAATAGCTACAAATACACTTGTACACAAATTAACTTAATGTCTAGCATTTCAAACTTCTAAGCAATTAACAAAAACGAACAAAGAGTTTGTACAACCTCCTTCATGCATGTTCTAATAGAATTTAAATGCTGGTCATTTTTACTGGCTGGCTACAATAAGCGGCACGTTGAAGGAATACGAAATAGGTTCGAAATTCAAACTTTCCATAGCTTGCAATAAAGTCAACATCGAAGAAACTATACCGCCAAAGAGTATTTTCTTTCACATTGTGAGTTGAATTATTTTCACTTGCAACATGAACTTTGTCAGTTAAACCTTACTGAAGCAGCAATACGGGATAGTTTCCGATGGCTTGCGATTTTGCACTCGTCATAATTTGCATAGAACTCGGCTTCAATGAGAGCCTTGTCAAAAGACCGCAATGTTTGCATCTGTGTGCGGTCCAAAACTAGAGGAGAAGAGATTTTAGAAGTGGCTGTAGGTACCGAACTGTAGCAAATGGAAAATAAATTTTAATTAACAAGACTTCATATACTAAATAGTTTTATCGCTTAGAAGTAGTTACTTAGTAGGTAAGTATTTTCATGAAAATCATGACAGCCATAGGAGGGCATTTTAGATCTGACGAATTTCCCGGAAAATATTCTCTCAATAAACCATATACCGAGAAGGAGTAACTCCTAAATAATATGGAACTATTACTTAAGTAGTTGAAATAATAAAGTCACTTACTTAGTTCATTTTCCGTGTTTCATGCAGGCGGTCTTTATGTTATTTTTGTTGGCAATGAGAACATTTCGCATTTAACATTCATCATGAACTCTCTCACCTTCGAAGAAAATATTTATGTTTATATTTCTTAAAGATCAATAAAGTAATAAATGTTCTAACGTCATTTATTCTCAAAAGTGGAGACGGCATTTACTAATCAAATGCCCGCAGTTTATCAAGCTTATTAACTTTATATGATAAATGGTAATATCCTGGACCGTTATAGGATTTACACAGCTTAAAGTAAGCACGTATCAGAACAATTAATTTCTTCCTCTTTTAAACTGGATCACCGTTCTCAGCGGTTTGGCCAATTCTTCGTAAACAAAATAAGTGGCAATTGGTCTCTATGGTGTACAGTCCTTTAAAGGTTACGATTGCCTTCTCAGTCAGCGTTGTTCCACATTTACTGACATCAACGCCACCTTCTTTGAAGCATTGCAAAGGACCCTCGTAGTTGCAATCATTACGACAATAGAGGGCGCCACTCCTAACGAGTAACAGGAAAATTCGTGCATGTTTATTTTGAATCACTCCCATATCGTGACACCGTACAGTGAAAAGTGACAGCTACAATGCTTTTCCGCAGATGAAACTAGTGACTGTGCAGTACCCTGGGCCAATAATCTTTGCCAAATTTCTTCGAAAAAAAATAGTCATGCTGCTTTTACTTTTTTTTTTCTTACGTATAGTTTTTGTATTTACTAGTGTCTGTTTCATCATTGTAAATGACCCACATAAGATGCTTGTTCTAATACTGATCAATCGGTTTAGATTTTGAAGCGACTTAAAAAAAGAGGAGGTATTTTATTCGAATGTATTATTTAATGTTTGTAATGGTAACTTCCGATTAAGTGAACCGATTTTGTTGGTCCCCACTAGCTGCCCTTCAGGCGTGGTCCTGGGACTAAGAGAAATATAATGTAATAGAAATATACATTTTTTCAGAATATCGTTCTAAAGGTATCGATACTTATTTTTTTGTGTACGATGTCTGTCATTGCCTATGCCGGCGCTCCTCTCCACCTTGCACTTCCGGCTCTCTATTAAATTGTTCACCTAGAGGACTGCACAATATATTGAGAAATTAACTAAGTATTACATTTCCTAACATACATTACGCCTTTACGGTCCAATTAATGATCAGACATTCGGTATCTATTATATGTCTCCTGAAACAGCCACAAGCAACCCCTGATGCCTATCTCAATTTCCGATGACCGCACTTAAGTGGTCACGCATAATGCGGTGTGAGCATTTCGAATTTCACGCCGATTCAATGGCTAAATACCAGGGAGTTGGGTGGCATGTAAAGGCTGATATTGCCTATTCATATATTTATACATATATGCACAACATACCTATATCTACTTATGTCTATAAGTCATCTTAAGCAAAGACCGTAAAGTATGCAGGTCAATTATTTGGTGCTGACTGCTGACTGACTCTTTATGATGCTATAACTAAGTTACTATCAAATGCGCTTTCAATGAAATTCCGTGGCATTTTACGATCCATGCTCATGCATAAGTCATAAGTTGATCGTAATTTTTAACTGATAATGTGATTGTAGTAAAATAGCGATGTTCTTTAAATCTTAAATAAAATAAAATTATATTTTTCACTTTATAGCTTTCGCGATTGAAAAATAAAGAGATGGTGTAGCTTTTTTATGCCCGAGAGTGTATATAAATATGCAAGCTCTTTAATACATTGTACAGAGGATATAGTAGTAAACCGTGGATCGGCTTTGAGTCAACCTTAAATGTCGTGCTGGGTCAGTCGAACATGAGCAACCCCAGGGTGACCTTGAGGTTTTACTGTGTGCGAATCCCAAATAACCGCGTTACTGCCCATAACGCATTACCCCACAAAAAACCTTGGATATTATGTGACTATTATTGTAATTCTATTGGCATTCCTATTACAATTTGCCAGAGAGAACATAACCTATCAAGTAGTTCAGAACCTATCAAGTCCCCTACTGTTAGTTATCCGATGTTATCCCGTCACAGAGTGTAATGGCGGACTCCGGTCTCGGAGACCCTTGTTAACCGTCCCCTAGCTGATTGCTCCTGACGTTCTATTCTTTCGGCCCAATTATGTAAAGTGTTCTTCGCAAGACGCTCTTTCCCCGCGAAAAAAAGCACTGGATGCCGGCCAAGTGAGAATCTATGGCCCGGGATTTGTGGCCCCGTAGTTATGGAGGAAGAAAACACACAAAGTAATGGCGCCTGTTTCGCTCGACCAAAAAGAAACCGGTTTGGTGAAAGTGAGGTCACAACGAATGCACAATGAACGAATTTGACTGATCATTGGATCAACAATACTCAATGTAGGTATTTATTGCATTCTACAATGCTGATATTATTGATGATAGTTTATAAATTTAGTTAATTTCTAATTCCTATATCCTGATGAAACAGCAATATATGGTGCGGAAATATGAACTTAAATACTAATACACTATGCTTACCTGTACGTATGAGCCAAGCGTTTAAAGCGCCATCTGTAAGGGAATGGGAAAACTAAAATATTACATGTTCTAGGGCGAGAAGCGTAAAGTTCGAAGTAGTGTGTCATTTTTCTTTCAGCTGAAATGCATTGGCTTGTGTATTACATGCCTTACATCAGACTAAACTGGACATAAAGTGAGGGTTAAGTAGAGATAGAAAGTAGTATAACTAAAGTATCTAACTGCTTACAGAACCCTAGAACTGAGAAAAATATTAAACAAGATATACTCCCTCGGCGCTGTTATAAATAAAGAGCTCTGCAGTGGTTTTGAAATAAGTATGAGGTTAAATGTAGGTCGATTTCATGAAGTCTTCCGGGTTTTGAAAAGAATAATTTTCTACAGGGCTTTGCCATTACAGTTGCTTCTCGGGAAATATTAAACAATACTGAAATGTTGCTAATGGTTCTGTATTTGTATTATCTTGGGGATTAAATACGCAAGAATGCAAAGTTTATGATTGATATACCTTTACAATAAGGATCAATTGTCCTGGGACCGATGGTCAGACGAGAATATCCCTTAGATCGCCATTTATAGCGTGTATTAAAAAGGAATACTACCTACTCGTATTCACAAATAAAGAATAGATCAACCCGAGAAAACATCAAGTACCATGAATGTGTATAATAATAGCAATACATGATGAACATATATTGTACCTAATAACTTAAGTTGTGAAGAACCTAGGTACTTTAAGTATTATGTAACATTTTCTTTGTAAATCGACCAATGCGATGAAAAGTGGCACTATAACATTTACACATAAGAACATCCGTTTTACAAATTATGTCATCTTGGTCATCAAATCTTATCATTTTGGTCCTGTGTACAAAGACTAAAAAACTTTACTTTGCGATGAATCACCCCTTCCGCAATGTATACATTTTCAGTATTCGGTTTTCGGTTGTAGATGACCATACCTGTACGAAATGTGTAAATGAGTTGAGCGAAATGCGAACATTTGTTTTACAATATACCTCTGCCAACCAGTCTTTGTGGTGGGCCTTTTTTACGTACGAAGTAATCGCAGTAGAACCGGAATCATATTAAATTTAAAATTGTTTGTCAGTGAGAAGTTATTACAGCCTGTTACCTCCATTCATCATCAGCCCATATTCGTCTACTGCTGGACGAGAGCCTCCCCCAATGATTTCCATGATCACTTGGGGGCAAATGCCCGAGTTTTATCGGTCGACTTTTACGACCACCAAGACGGGAAAAGTTGTATATAAATATTGTTCACCTGGTTTATTGGCGCGAATATTATAGTCGTAGAAAAACTCGAGCTTACCTTGTTTTATTTTACGCGACGATATACCCGGTGAACAATATTGAGTTATAATGTCCTTGTACGTTTCATTAAAAAAAAGGGGAATGTTGGCCTGGGGTGGTATCACATATGTATTTTATTCGCAGTCACCGAACGGGTTACATCCATCGCGCTTTTATAACAGGCCAACCAGGAGAACGGGAAAACACCATCCATGTCAGATGGACATTTTATTTACGCGACACAATAGGAAGGTTGAATCTCTCTAGTACGAACCGCCAAGAAGTGGAGTGACTCTCCGGAGTTTGTGTTACCTGCGCAGTACAGTATGGAAGTATTTGTAATTATGCTCCTTTGTAGACGACATCGCTTTTTAACATCAGACAGGATGGTGGTCAGACGCCTGTTTGTAAATTATAAAACGAAAGTAATTTACAAACGTGATGCAATGAATAATATTTTGACTACACAGGTGCAACGATTTCAAACCAGCAAGATAAAATTTGATGTGGCTCAGCTGGCTAGACAAATCTTCAAAATGGGTCACAATTAAGCAGCTCAATAGGCCACTATAAGCTGTAACCAGCGGTTTTGTAGAAAAATTTAAATGTGATAGTTGTGCCTTTTGTGATAGTTATATCACAAAACTTTTGGCTCTATGGCTGTCACAAATATTTGTGACGGCCGTTGATACACAAACACTTGTCAAAATCACTTCCGTTGCCGAGATTGAGAGACCAGCGAAAGGGCGTTTTTCAAGCTGGCTGGACACTTTTTCAATCGATTATCTCTGTAGCGTCACAAATTCTGAAGTAAGGATGTTTAGCCGTCACATACAGTGGCCTATTGGCCTGCTTAATTGTGGCCCATTTTGAAGATTTGTCCAGCCAGCCAGAGCCACATAAAATTAAAGAGCGGTAGGGCGGTGGCTCTAAAACAAATCTTATTAAAAGTAATATAATACACTTCACGCCTTTTTTAATCCCAAAGCGGGGTAGGCAGAGGCACTTGCTAATGCCCACTGTTCACCAAGCGTATTTAACCCAACGTGACAGGGGGAGCCCATCGCCGTTATAAGGTTCACACACCGTGTGGTGGGCGGGTTTCATCACGATGTTGTCCTTCACCGTATAAGCGTTGCGTAGCGTACATAGGCTCTGAAAAAGAGTCCCATTGGTACATGTTCAGTAGCCGGACTCCAACCCGCGACCTCCTGGTTACAAGTCAAGGATCCGAGCAACTGAACCACAGTTGCTACTCTTATTAATTACAAATCTTATTAATCTAAAGACAAACATATATTGAATTTCCTTGTACCGTATGAATGTTAACTACTTATACAGTTTTCTCATCTTTTGTACATCTGCTTATTTATTTTGTTGAGAGTACAGTGATAACATAATAAAGAAAATATGGTGGAACATTGCACAATGGACGAATGGCACTGTCGTAGAGTCGACAATCCTGACCTGCAAAGTCAGCGTTTATGCTCCCTCGACACAAATTGCCATCGCTATAACAGAGACTTGGAGGAACAATGTCGAACGTTTTTAATGCCAAACGAAAGTCGACATTTTATACGAAAAGGACACTTCGCAGATTTGAAAAAAATAAAAAAAACTGACATTGTAACTAAAATGTAGCGAACTCAGTTTGTTCTATACATTTTTGGACTCTTTAAATTAACAATTCTTTAGTATTTGTGATAGATAGATGACTTTCTTAACTGTTTTTTTTTTTTGACGAGGGGAAAACCCCTCATCATCAGTGTGTAAGTCTGAAAGTAAAGAGCACCGTGGTTTCGGTGCAACCACTGCTCTAAGACGGGGGTTATTGCCCCAACGTCCTGAGCCCCGCACCGAGGCTTGTAAGCTGCAGCGCCTACTCCTGCTCAGCACTAGCATCGATCTGGAGACGCTTGGCCGTCACCTCCCTCGGCGCTGGCCAGGAACCCCTGGTGCGCTCTTTCTTAACCTAGGTAGGCAGTTAGTACAAAATACTTACAAACAAATTCTTTTTAAATTGCGATCTCAATCTCTCTCTCAAACCTTATTATGAAAATCACTGTCCAGCATCCAAGAACAAAAATATATCACTCGAAAATAAAATTAATGATAAATGCTTCACGCCTTTTAACCCCAAAGCGGTGTAGGCAGAGGCACTTGCTAAAAATGCCCACGGTTCACCAAGCGTGTTTAACCCAACGTGACAGAGACACTGACAGAGAGCTGAGCTCGTCGCCGTTATAGGTTAAAAAATATAACTACTTAAATAATACTATTTCGAGTCTTATAACAATTTTGTAATTTTTATTTAATTCAGAGTAACTACTTCTTTGTGTATATTCTACACAACAAAGACCGAACCTAGGAAAAAACTTATTCACCACTAGAGAATATGTTTGATAAAATACAAAGCATTTCTTCCTTGTTCGTCGTAATTGTTTTTGAAAAACAGAAACTAATAAAAGGTGCAGAATTCCAAGAACGAGACTCGACAAGTCATTTCAACTAACATTGTTCCCATTCTTCATCAGATTAACAAAGTAATGTACCAACACCAAGAACTTTTTTACAGTTAAAGACGTATCTTACTAATATTATAAATGGGAAAGTGAGTTTGTTTGTTTGTTCCGCTTTCACACCGTAACTACTGAAGCGATTGCTTTGAAATTTTGCAGACGTATAGTTAGAAGTCCGGTTTAAATAATAGGGCACTTTTTATCCCGGAAATAAATTATATTCCCGAGGGAAAATAAATTGATGCATTCGAAAGGCGAAAGAATTATCAAAATTCGTCCGTAATTTTTGATTTTATTAGAAACAAACATGTATAAAAAATACAAATCATTCCTCTTAATACCAGTACCTATAGTTTACCTGAACACACTACATTGGTTTGTACACAATACTATAGAGCGACGAGGTCACGAGCTGGTCGTTGACAAAGTCAACTTGTCCCGTTCCCGATATCATAAAATGATTCTTGACATGCCAACAGCAAATGTTTAGGGTATGCACACATTCATGTCACCCTGTTGCGTCCTCGGGTAACGCTATATCCTATTAATAATATAGACACGAAAGTTTCGAAGGCCTTTTGGATGTTTGTCACTTTTTCATGCAGAATCTACTGAACGGATTATATCGCAATAACACAGCCTATATTTTATTCGGAATTTCCCACGGGAACGGGATTAATTGACGTAAAACTTCCGAGATACATGGTATAGTGGCAGGTTGCGGAGTATCCCACATTGTCGCCATAGTAAAGTTGTTTCATTTTGACGAACCCAATAGCGTTTCAATGACCATTGCTCTAGGTCCGTTTAAACGCCGTACCAAAACCATTGCTCTAGGTCCTTTTATACGCCGTACCAAAAACTGCTACGTGAACCTACAGTGTATTGCTAGTCCTATGTACACATCGTGTACATTTAATTATACAAGAAAAGCATTATTCTTTAGGTAAATCAATTCATTGAATAGTTTAAAATGTGTTTATGGAAAACAAAACAAGAACTCTGTCTTGATAGTTCGGCTTGAAATCGAGGCGCGTAGATTGCAATTGTAATAATGTAGAAATTTATCGCTAGAGAAGAAAAACATTATACCGCAATTTAGGTCTGCTTTGATCCACGAGGTAAATTTGGTCTGATGCAGAAAGGTCCGTTCGCCTCCTTCTTCTTTATTTAAGTACTAAATAATACGGAATGAAGACTTTTTGGGTTTGATAAAGTTCAGATCAATGAAACCTTGATTGTACTTTAAACAAATCTACTGGGGTTATTTGATTTCTGACCATTATTTTGCGTTTCTCGTCGCCATTTACGTACTTCCAGCTAAGTTGGTAATATCTGTCTGTCCTTGTCGTAGCGATATTGAATGATAGACATTGCACTCCGATCGATTTGCTGTGACCACGTTTATAACAAATAGCTGAAAAGTACCACATTTATGATGTTTAAAACGAAGGCCGTGTCAAATCAAAAGTAATGGGACACCGGTAATGTTGAGGCTAAATCCAATGAAAACATCGTATGCCTGATTTGCGCCCCATAATACTATTAGATATCTCTAAACTCGAAAGTGTTTGTATGTTTGTAGTAACAAACATAATTAACGGCTTTCACGCAAATATTATTGAACGGTTTTCAATGAAATTGTATAATAAAACAGCGTACACATGAGAAATCACATATCATCATCCGCCTATAAGCTATATTTAATCCCTAGTTTCCCACGGGAACGAGATATATGACGGAAAACCGGTCATCTATCGTTATCGTTACATAGTCGCCTCCCGCTGTTTGTCCCTATGTATATTTATATGTTCAAAACTACGCAACGGATTTTGATGAAGTTATAGTAGATAGACTGATGCTTGAAAAAGGTTTATAACAAAACTGCAATAATGTGGAAAAATAACGTTTACCGGGTCAGCTAGTTTGAAAATGCCATAAATAGATTGGTAGGTAACGGTAACTAATGCCCGTTTTTTTTAAACATTGTACTTACTGAAGATTCGGTTTCAAGTTTATGTGAATAACGTTACGCGGATGAATTTGCGGTGCGACCACTAGTCTTAAACAAAACATGTGAGACCAAATTGTTATGATTCAATTTGTGTTAGGCAGAGATTAGACGATACGTTTTGATCTCTGTTTTACGACAGTCATTATTGTGTTTCTTATCGTCTAATATAGTGAATGATGTTTGAATCAGTATTAGTAGTCATTCCATAAATCATGACTGATGGAATTGAATGACGCTTGCATGAGCGTCTAATGTCTGTCTTAGAGGCACAAATACACGGCCGCATCGTCACCGCAACCGCCACGCCACAACATCAACAGCGTGAACTAAACCTTAATCCAGAAGACGACAACAACCAACACAAACAATAGTGTTTTAATGGCGCGCAGCGTAAATACGACTTTTATACAGCTCTTATATTTATTTTAGTGCTATCCACGTCCCGGGTAAAGCGGGGATGTAAGGGAAAATGGGAAATTGTGGCGCTACTTGTTTTCATGATACTTTGGTCGCGATGACAATATATTTTTTTCGTTGCGAGCCGCGAGCGAAATGTGACATCCCATCATAAATACATGGCTCAGAGTACAGAGTAGGAATTTAATTTTCACGTTCAAATAAATATATTAATATTACACATGTCATTTTAGTAGTAACATTTTCCAACGACACAACAGAACATTTTTTTGTTCTGAATAAGCTCCCGAATACCTACTATTAACTGCCTACCTACTACTAAGGGAATCTCTTCGAACAACGGCGGGGTTATGTGGGACACGTACCCACTAAAACCCCACGGTGGCCACTCGCGTTTTATTGCCAGGGCCCGCGGAATGACCTGAGTCCCTACGTCCAATGGTGCCCTTACGGACCATCTCCGGGATGAGTCTCTCGGACGCCCAGGCCATGCACACTTGCGGTGTATGCTCTGCGTTGTCATTGGGGCAGTCGGAACAGTGGTGACATGCGGCAGACGGCTCCCTCCAAGGCATTACGTCCTAGACCCACCCACGCGACCCATCATTGACACCTGCTGAAATACTGACTCAGTACAGTATACAGAATGTATATCTATACCTATGTATTCCTACAACTGTTGTTAACTAAACGACAAATCAAACGTATCATATTACCAAAACAATTCTGAGCCTTCACGACATTCGAATATCATCACAAAAGAGATTACACGACATTTCCACTAAGTTTAATTATACCAATACCTCCTCAGTCATGTCCAGGAGAACTTTGCAGCATATGAAGTGGTTGTCTTAGCTACTTTAAGCTGGAACTTAAAATAGTAAATTGAGCTTGAATACTTAGGGATTTCTAGCAAACATGGGGTCAAAATGCAATGGTCTGTGCAGTACATACGGCTATCACAAGTTTGTAACTCAGTGAAGCCACTTCTGTCTTCAATACGAAACTTAGCTGCTAACCAGTTATACATATTATGCGAGATCTATATTGGATTGCAGATTGCGTGAAAGCATGTTTAATTAACTTACAGTGAGCAGATTTATCTTTATTCTGAAACGAAATTTCCGGTATCCGTGCTGAAATTGTCATAAATTACTTACAGAAAATGTTCAGTACGAAAAACATATTGGTGACGTACTGAAGTAGTCTGTGTGTACCACTTTTGTGAGTGCCAAGTACCACTCCTGTGATTCCTCTGCGGCCCCACCAGCCCATCTAGCGTTGGCGGCCATGTAAGGACGCGGAGGAAAGCCGCGAGTTGAGATACTGACTATTATCTACATCTGCGACCTTCAGAGCTAATGCATCAGACTGCAGCCTGACCGCTCGTCTGCGAGCTCTTCGCCTGGCCAATCTCCTACATAAGATCGGCTCAGGAGGTTCCTCTTTGCTTCACCAGGAGTCGCTGTACTAATCCCAGGCATTAAGCCCACTCACTACAACAAAGCCAAGGGAAACCATAGAGGGTGATCGCTTACCAATCTTTTTTTATAGGAAATAAATGCGATGACGTAGTCTTATTATTATTTGGTATATAAGTAAAATGTACACGCCACTTCACCAAGACCTGTTAGAAGTCAGTAATGGCAAATGGGATCGCTTGAAAATAGAAATGCCGTAGATAACTCAAAATGGAAATGCTCCGGGAGAGGCTGGCATTACAACAGAACTGTTGAAGACTGGGGATCTTGCTGATCCCATTTTGAGAAAGCTTTTAACGCTGTCATGTTCTTGGGTAGTAGTACAAAATCAGCAGACAAGTCCCACACCATTGCATCGAGGAGTGAGACAAAGATATTGTTCACAAATACAATGGAGGATATGTTCAAAACGCATGAATTGGAAAGGACGTGGCATTTTCAATGGATGTTTAATGACCTAGCTGATTCTTCTCTTTGGATCGGCCCACGAATGAACTTGGCTAAAACCAAGATTATGTTCAATAAATATGTTGTTCCGGAACTGAATTTACAGTGGGGAGCAATTTGATAGGCCTATTTCCAGCAGTGGGCGAATATGCCTGATGATGGTGATGTATAAGTAAACTCGATTTATTTTCCCGTAAAATGTTGAGCTTGTCCGTACTGTCCTCCTAAACTATAAGGTCCATGGTAACTAAGCGAACACAGCTTTGTACTCAAATTTCATAACCCTTTGTCAATTTCGCAGGAAAAAGCTACTAACAATAGTTTACTGCAATACATGCTTGGTTTCCATACGCGTATTATTGGAAATTCCATAGCAGTATGTGATGCGTCTCTCTCCTGCGAACTCCAATGCAGAAAAAACAAAACCTCAAAATATAATTGACTGCACTGAACTCTATAATACGACTGAGTTAATATTATATTCCAAACCAATTATTTGGCTTTCGTTGATTTTCTATGAATTTCATCGATGCTTTGATGAATTTTATAACAATATTTATCATCGGGCTCGGCGTTCCCAGTTCAATGCGCGTCATGCATTAATGAAGGCTTTTCAATATTTAATTATTTGCAGAATTTGCTGTATTGTGACGTGTGCCGTTGATGTTGTATTTGTGTGTGTGTGTGTTCCAATATAACTATTGACTATAAATTACGTTTCCGTTCCAAATTTGGAAAGAAATGTTCTTAAAGTTTATGAATATAATTCTTAATGTAACATAATAGGTATGTCTGTAAGGAGAGAAATTTTGAAACAATTAAATATAAAATGTCTTGAAAATGGTCCGGGAGACTTGCCCAGGTGGGAGAGTTGAACCATCTTTCGAAATTGTTAATAAATTTACCGCGATCGAAACGTTAATGCGTTCATTGGTCCCATGCGTGAGGCCAAACATTAGTATCCCGCCATTTTGCATCATGGCTGTTCTGTTTGGCAGTGAGAATGTAACAAGTGTTTCTGTTGCTGCGGAGTGTTTTTTTTAATTGAGTAGTTTTGTGGTTGCTGTCTTGTTTATTGAGGTAAATATCATATGTTGCTATTCTTATATTACCAAATAAATATAGTTTGAGGTGTGCTTAGTAATTTTTCTCTACGAATGGCGGTTTTTCTGATCCATAAGCTAAATGTGAAATTAGTGTGAGTAGGAGAGTTGCACCAGGGAGAGTGTGGGAGATGTGCCCAGTGGTTCATATCTCCCTCTGTAAGAACTGTAGGTTTCGTATATGTGTTATTTTGTGTTCAATTTTATATTTTTTTTACTACCTACATCGTGTAGGTAGGTATCCCCTTTCAATACAAGACTCCTGAATATGCACGCAAACGAAAAAAATACACTAAAACGGAGTTGGAAAATGCTATAGACGAAATTAAGGACGGCGCTTCTATTAGAAAAAATCAATCAAGTATGGTATAGATAGAAGTACAAATTAGATGAAAATAAAATCTACGCACCCCTAGCTCAAGATGTCGTACGACGGTTACAGGGTCACCACGCTACCGCCGCCGTCACCACTCAGGGGTCGTGAATGGCGCGCGAGTCCCCACCCGCGAGCCACAGCCCCTACGCCCTTTCAGTCGCCTTTTACGACAGGCAAGGGAAAACCTCAGTCCTATTCTAATGCCCGGAACTTCTGGACACGTGCGGAGTCCACCTGCTGAAATAGACATTAGGATCAAATATTTACGAATCATTCTTGTACTTATATTACCTTTTTAAAACTCTAACGCCGCCCAATGCCCTGAAATGTTTCGATGCATATTGGTATATCTCACTAACTATACTGTATTTGTACATAAAATAACATTGTATGTACCGAACCGATAGCAATAGCAAGCAAATAAAACACACACTTGAAGGACCCAAGAGGGAAGCCCGCAAACTTCCGGGAGCAGATAATCGCCCCAAGTTCTAACTTGTGCGGCTGCAATATGTCAAAGATGATGTTACGCGCAGATGAGCACATCCTTCTTATATTATAACGCGAAATTTTGGATGGATGTTTATAACTCTTTAACGAAAATACTACTGAACGGATTTCAATAACACATGGGCCATTTCCCGACGGTTACGGAATGATCTGCGTTTAACACCGCCCCAATAAATCTAGTTTGTAATAATGTCATTTTCACAATAAAAAACTCTCTTTTCTTCTTTTTTTCTCATTCGATTACTAGTGTAAGATGTAATAAATAACATTATTTTTAATAGAAGAAAGCGTGAGTAGCGTCGCATTATTCTGGGCGTATATCTATCTATGTACATATGTTATCTAAGTAGTTAATACAACAACAACTTGTATATACAACTACATATAAATCATCGCTATGTGTGAACTATTTTTTTTCTGGAGATAATTTATTTATACCGAGCTTTTAGTACCTTTTATCTTGTTTCTGACAGCTAACTATATTGTGTATGACAAAAAATCGTTCTCTCTAGATTAAAAATATCTATTGAAACAAACTTTTTATTTAGTTTTAGTTTCTATCAATTCCGGGCTATTCCAATAAACTAAGTACTAACCAGCACATGTAAAAGGCAGTAACGAGTTGAATAAATACTACCTACCTGTGCTGTATTTACTACTGCGTTGTGTACAAAAACAGTTTGCCTCATTATTGAAAAAATGCCTAAAAAGCATTCTAAGTAATATTAATAAATTTTACCTATTTTACTTATAACATTTTTTTTCGTTGCATTAACGAAAATTTAACACCGCCAACGTTTTAATAATAAAAAAACCGTCATAAATCTCTCTCAGGGAGGCAACGTTAATAAAAATCATTCTGTGGCGTGATTGTTCTTTGCCTGACATCCATTATAGATCATAATTAGGGGGCTCAACAAGGAATAGGACTTGCCTAACAGGTGTAATGGGTCGTACATAATATATTAACGAATGTGCTGCCATCTGCGCCCCGTTTGCCAATATCTAGCACTATATTTAGGTGGCATAAAGTTCTCAGTAATTATACCGAGGCATTCGTTTTGGCTTGGAAATTTGTTGAGGAAACTCCACGGGGTCTGGGTATTAACTATGTTAATATGTTTTTAGAAGAAGCAGTTAAGGAATACTTTTAAAGTAATTGAATTCTCTATCCCTCTTTCTAAGTAGATAAGTTAGTTGCAAATCGTCGGTGGGGTGGGTCTAAAAGTCTTAGAGTGGCGGCCAAGAATAGAAAAGACACAAGACGCTTCGTGAGTCTTCGGGGAGGTGTGTCTAGGTATGTCCCACAGGGACAATATCGACGTTAGTGAACTGTGCAATATGAAAAACAATTGGACTATGTGGTACCGCCGACAATCGCGGGACCGTTTGGGAAGGTGCATTGAAAATCTCACTTCGACCCTTACTAGCACCATGTACGCCTTGTACGACACCTCTTATTCCGCCTCGCCTCTTATTCACCTACAATGTTTCAATGTACACAATAGGTTATGATAAATCAACATCACTAGCGCGATGTATTTAACCAACCAAATATAATAATCCAATCACACCATTTAAACTGTCGTCTGCAATTTATTCTAAACAAAGTCGTTATAAGTCATCTCCAGAGGTGCTCAAACTACCAACTCAATTACGTAAAGGGCCAGTCTACGACGTCCAGCCAGACCGGCCCATTCAGCCCCGCTGCACGCTGGCTAAGCGGCTTTGGAGGCCATCACTTTGACAAACTTTGATTGACTTCAGCTATTTGTAGGTATCTTAAGCAAAACGTCTTGGTTGAGAATGACTCAGGTTGGGTTGCATTTTTTGCTTTTTAAGACTTAAAAAATCAGTTGTACTCAATTCGATATGTTTTTTATGTTTGTTAACCGATTACTTGGTAGTTTATGAACCGATTTAGATTTGTTTTTTGTTGGAATGAAGATAATTTCAACGGTGGACCCAAGATAAGGAACTTAGGGTTTTATGATACAAGCATGCAAACGCGGTAAATCGAGGGGAACTTTAAAAAATCGTAAAGGCGCCTTGTAGGCAGTGGCCGAAATTCTTTTTAGGTTATTTTATTTCAACGTAAGCACTTGTTAGAATCAACACCCGGGCCTACGTCATCATCATCAGCCACATTACGTCCACTGCTAAACGAAGGCCTCCCCCAATGCTTTCTATGATCATATATGGGAAATACCAATAATCGTTATGCTTGGCAGGCGGGTTGGCGATCGCAGTGGTGTTGTGGTTCAACTCACAGAGAGCGCTTCTGCCCGTCCTCCCGGGAGTTCCCCCGGTCGCTTCTTACGACCCCCAAAACGGGAATACTTGGGCTGGGGTAGTGACATATATATTCTATTCGCCGTCACCACGCCGCAATTTTTTTCTCATGAGTGTAGTAATTGTAAGATGACATAGTCTACTACAATCATAGCATAAGATTGATTTGTTCCGAACGACTCAATTCTATTTAAACTAGCTTCACACTACACGCGTGGACTTGTAGGTACCTTTATACTTAATATTTGATATTACTAGGTAGTCACATAGTTTACGATTATCGACCGAAACCATAACATAATCTTACTCAGTATGGTCCAGATCGCTGTGCGAGTTACAGCCTCTGCTATTATCTGTGAGAGAGTGTCTATGTTTATCATAAATAATGAGGTATTGTACTTTACTATGCGCGTTGATAATGTCGAATGTGTTCGAACGTGTGCTGTGTGAATCAGCCGGAGATTTTTTTGATAACGTCGGTGATAAAATAAAGGTAATTTGTCTATCGATTTTGTTACGGTTAAGTACGCAGATATCACTTTCGAGGAGAGTTATTAGGTTGGGTCTATTTGAGCATTTTTAAAAAGAAACTTTTATTCTGTCCAGACATAACCTGTACCTGTAACCACTATCTACTCATAGTACACATAAAATCCGGGACAGCTAGTAAAATGTATAATATTACCGTGTCTACGTAAATCATCCGGCTATTTAAAAAATCTATTCTGTAAATCTTCCTGTTTTTACGATTTTAATAAAGTTTAGGTGGTTAAATAACTTTGCAGTTGCCTACCAAAATCATAAATAAGTAGGTATGATATATTTTTATCGTTACTCGTCGTATTAACAATACTTTTAGGGTGCCTTAGTGACCGGATGGCACTCGGTCCGGGATTTCTTCGTCACCATCCAGCCAACGAGACCGCCGCCCAACAGAAGAAAATGGAGAAAAAGTAAATACCATTTCAGACAATAAACAGCTTGCACCTTGAGGGCCGGAAATCGACGAGATGAGTATTTCTGATAAACGTGCTTCCATTCATAGCTTCTTATTTTATGAATCAAATAGCAATTGGTTTTGAAGTACTGAAGTGATATTAAACTATTTCTATTCCTTAAAATGTATCAGTATACAGAGTGAAAATATAAAACAAATTGTCTCCTTTCAGTAAAATTAACTTATTTATACACCAACAGAATATTACTCAATACATTTAAAATATTTTTAGATAAACATACGTCCTAGCAATATTACCATTACATTACCATATATTACCATTACAGGCGTACACTTCACTCGTAACATATTGTATTATTTTCTTTAAATTACAGAGCTTAATTATAGCTAAAAGTAAAAACAATTATAGTAACATAAGCTAACTAAAGGATTTAAGGTAGTCCCCCTCCAGGGACCATAATTTATTTCTCATGTATAAACTAACACTCAAAATCCTTACTGGTATAGATAGTAGTTTTAAGGACAAACATCTCTTTACCTGTACCTGTGTACAACTTGTATACAACAAAGTTTCCTCGCGCTGTCTGTCCCAATGTATGTTTAGATTTTTAAAACTACGCGATTTTTTTTTAGTATATAGAGTGATCCTTGAGGAAGGTAAAACATATTAGCAGGTAAACACTGTGAAAAATGTATATTGGGAAAAACGTTTGCCGGGTCAGCTAGTTTTTAAATAAAATTTATAAAGACCTAGTCATAAATCGTTATAAAGTTCTTACCTATTCATCGCAGGAATTTGGCGGCTCACAACAAAGAAAATGGCCGAAAGGATTGCTACAACCACAATGCTACCCACAGCTATCCCAACATTAAACACACCTTCCATCCAAACTACTCCAGAAAAAACCGGTGCAGTTAAGAAACACGTCCCTATGATTATAACACCAAAGTGGGTGTCGTATAAGGAATGGAATCAAATACAAGACTCGCCGGAAAACTTCAGAATGAGGATCGGGGGCGCTTTGGACGTGTACAGGAAATACAACTTTCTGAGAGGTTGTATTAGATTTTTTTAAACATTTATTATATTTTTTTACTACACCACTTTTAGCTACTCACTATTTTACTCCGAATGAAAACATGGTCAGGAAACTTGAATAACGAATATATGTATATTTTTAGTTCAGAAAATGGAGATGCCTCCCTGTAATACACCAACGAATTGTATACAACGGTGAAGTTTGTTGTCTGAAAGTGTTACAACATACATCTTTACCTCATTTTGGTAGATACTGCAGATAATAAATCCATTCACGTCATCTGTGATTGGGCTAAGATTGTGACCATGACATAATATTGTAAGAATCGTGCGAATGTAGCACATTCCAACAATGGTTGTTATGCGAAATCCTTTCTTCATTGAAGCCATATAATCAGTGTTTCAATAAACTGTAGCACTTTCTCAGACTGATTTCTATAACATTGTAACATCTCTCTTTTATGTCTGTTTACAGACTGGTATGTAAACAAACCATGGCCAGCGAGTACTTCAAATAACAAAAACGAAACGTCGACGTCATTCGCCAAGGAAATATCCTCGAAAGAAAATATCTCTTTTGGAAAGGAAGCAATAGTACATGCATTTCCGGCTGGAAAAAGTTTTATAATCCGAAGACCCATAGTCCCCACTAGGAATACAACAACCCCCACAAATTTGATCAACTCATCTCAATCAAAGTCCGGCAGTCAATCAGCCAGAAGCCCACAGCTGCTGTCAAGAACCAAGTCGAAAATTTTGTCTGAAATAATAAAATTAATAGCTGAGAAAGCATCCAGATACACAACAGATTTAAATTCAAATAAAACGGAAAAAATAACGACGCGCCCAGAAGAATCTAACCAAATACGTATCAAATCAGCTAAAACAATCTTCCTCAATAAAAATGAGCTGAAGTCCGATGATCCAGATCCTAAACCAATCGAAACCGATACAAACCATCTAAGTGTGAAGAAACTGAATATAGAAGAAATTGCACAGAAATTACCATTAAAAGCTCAAGAAGAAATATTGCATAGAATAGCAGACACTTTGGTTGCCAATAACGTAATCGTAAAAACAACAAGAACGATCGACCCTTTAGAATCTACATTACCAATCAATAATGACCTCTTTACCAATGAATTACGACGTAGAAATGGCTAACAGGGATATTACTAAGATGTAAAAATTCAGACAAATAGTTTTGTTTAATATTGTATCATTAGTGAGTGAGCTATTGTTTCTAAACTTGTTCATCAGGAACGTTTCAAAATAACAGAATATTTTTAATAATTATTTTCATGTACTTATCTAATTTTTATTTCAGTGACCTTCATGCTACAATGCTCTCATTATCCGTACAGATTCAAACTGTATTATCATAGAGACAATTACATACCACCACAGAGTTTGGAAAGAGCCTGCTCCTCATTAACACAGGTTACACACGTATCCTACAAATGAGAGCAGATGCAAATTCAACTTACAATGTCCTATTCCCAGTCTTGTCTTATTTACTAAGGCTAGAATATGTAAGTTAATATGTGTACAACCTTTGAATTAATTATCAATAAAAAAAAATACATGCATAGGACGTCGAGGCACAGAACGTTATTCTGAAGGCCACATAAAACATTTTTGACCGATGGCTGAGCACTTCTCACCAATACGTAATGTTTTACTCCCTACTAAGGTTTATATGTAGGTAAGTAGGTTAGTACGTCTTAAAAGTAAACGTAATTATGGGAATGTGTATAAATTACATATATAAAGAGACACATAGTTTCCTGCTTTTTATTTCTCCAAAGTAGATAAAACACCTTCATCACATTTCCTAATAAAGATCGATCATCACATTTACCTTTGTAACGCTACAGAATTTTAGATTGATTAACGCAGCCGGCGTAAAAAATCACAAGTTTTAAAGCATTTTTTTTTATCTATATTATATCTTTTTTGGAGCTCGTCAGTGATTGTAATTCCTTATAGAGGGTTGTAGATGGTTCTAGAATCGGCCGCCCCTACCGCCTGCTGCGACGATGCCGCTGTCGTGCCTCCTAGAGGAATACGATGCATAATTGGCGAAGCTACGAGACTTTACCCAGAGAGGTAGTATTGCAATGCATACTCGTATGAACAAAATATCACGAAATCAGAAGTATTTACATCGGATGGACCCACTGTTTTATTATTAATATTGCTAGTTTTAATTACACCTTAACGTATAGGTACTTCTTCAGCTCAGCCTATTTCCGTTAGGCTGGTACCATTTGGGTACTTACATAGATAAGCAAGAGTGCTCCATCGTATACCACATAGCAACTAGCTAGGGGTGATAGTCAACATAAAAAGTAGACTACTATCATAGCCTAAAACGTGAACGTGAATTCTAAAACGAGACAAAATATCATCTTTATTTTATGAATTCTACTACGTCAATAGCAGCGGCTGTCACGAGAGTGCTTCGTTTCTTTACAATGCTTTTGTATTTTAAGGCCCGTCAGGCGGGAATTCCCCGGAACTGACAGCGGGGCCAGGGCTCCCGGAACTCGTTGATTTAATTACCCACCCCTTTTGGAAATACTGGTATTCTAACGTCTAACAGTTAACCAGTCAAATTAGTATCAAACGAAAGGTTGTAAGCGATGTTTTCCCTAACAGAAAAACAAAGGGTAAATGAATCACAGAGGATTTGGTTTGGTGTTTTCTTATCCTGTTGATGTGCCGTAACTAAACTATTACTATAGCTCGAAATAATATTTGTGTCACTTTCGTAATTGCTGCCTGGACCTCAATAAATAGCCCAAGGAACAAATTGCAGTATTATTTTTTTTCAAAATATAAATAAATAATTTAAAATAAAATATTTCATCAATTTTAGAAAAAAACATGATTAGTTATATACCCATAGACATACATGCATCTGTTCTGTGATTATACAGTGTCTTATATCCTGTACATTACATTAATTTAAATTTAATGTGAGATCTGAATTTGTTACGGAAACACTACTAGAACCAAATTACACATATATATACATACATACACTTTACGCCTGTCTCCCAGAGGGGTACAATATACTACACAGATCTCCATTTGTTACGGCCCTTTCGCTTCATCTACACTCATACATCTTTTAAAAATTAACTACGAATTTAGTTTCGTTTCGTTCATTTTGCCGGAACTTGGTAAGGATCCTTACCCAGGTTAATCACCTGTTTAGGTTATTTAGCTAGGCATTTCATCCCCAAATTGCCATAGAATAAAACTCAGGTACAACTAGTTTAATATAAGGCGCCTGTCGCCACAAAACGTACGTCTATTATCTCGATACGATTCCATGATACCCTGTCTACAGTTACTAACTATCGAATAATTCCACAAAGCTCACCTGGAACAAGAGAACTGCAGAAAGCTTCAAACGAAGCGAAAATGTTCACGAAACCTTGTATTCTCATAGCTGGAACTCGCTGACCTTTTATTAGAAGTCGATTCTGTAATGTTGCAGTAATTTTATTAATCTGTCTCAATCTTTTTGTCCCGGAACCGGAGGTTAAACGCGGGCGTGGAGCAAACTTTTAACAAGGTCCTGTAGCACGTTTGCTTCAGCAGTTTTGTTGAGGATCCCAAAAAGGGGTGTGTAATTCGAAGCCCTATTATTATACTTACAAATATTTTCCGCCATTGCTTTTACCCTTGTGTCTGAATGGGGAGTTCGATGACCGCACCGGAACTTTCAATTAAATCTAGCTCTCCGAAGGTACTTGTATATGAGAAATCAATTATGTAATGTTAGGATATCCTTTCAGTTTCCACCAACGCGTAGGCAGCTGTAGAATTCTCTTGACGAGGCAACTCTCGTGCACGCCATATCATGCTGACCAAATATAGATAGATATTGATTTATATATCGTTGTCAATTATGCATAAACATACTTTGTTTGTGTTACTAAATCGATAAATTGTTTTTTCTGTGAAGATAAAACGTTAAATAAATGTAGAATGTTATACGTGCAATACCAGTATTATTCTGCACTGAAGGAATGTACAAAAAGTTCTTTACTACATGGTACGACTTCTACCAACAATTAGTTATTGAAACAACGCGCACACTATGATACAAAGTCATTACGATTAACTAATCATTCTACCAAGTAAAACACACATCTACAGTATGTGCTGTAGTAGGTACCTACGACAAATTTATATTTTTCGTGCGCGTTTTATTCATCACCAATTCTCTTGATTGAATACTGAAAAGAACGCAACAATATTATTATGAAAATCATCACTACATTTATACTTAAATACAAAAGCCCCTCGATTCGGTCTGCGAAGTTTCTCATTGTGAAAATGTTTCTCTAAGATGCTTTGAAGAAGAGTTTATCGATATCTAAATTATCTAGTCGTCAAATAATTCGTTAGACGTTAAATGACGCAGCGAAGTTTTAGTCAGATTAATTAATGGAATACAATATAGAAGATGATATATTGTCTACTTAGGACAGAAATATAGGCGCATTAGGTTTAATTAGCTTTCGGGGATACTCAACATGAGACAGTAAATAGAAGTAGGTATTACACTTATTATGTCTATGAGCGGGATATATCTCATCAATGATTCTCATTTGGTGATGTTTAGTGTGATTTCAAAGTACAAATAACAAGAAAAAAAACACTTCATACTGTGTGTAAAAATACCCCGAGAAGTGGGCTTAGGCTAGTCATTATAAACAACTATAGACAACGTAACAATTATTTGCCAAAGGGACATGAGATTTTTCGAATTATTACGTCTCACTTTACGTTTTGTACGGATATAGATTTTTATCCTTTTCCGTAACGTGCGCAATCATTTTTATTAAGACTATTGCAACCCCGCAGTATAGGTTTTGAAAAAGAGAGCCTATTACTAGTCATAAAAACCCCATTCTTTTCTAATTAGGATTATACGAGTTTACGTAGGCAATAAACGTAGACATAGACATACATTTACTTTTACTTATAACACACACAAACAACAAATTCAGTACAATATATTAGACATACAATGCATGTCAAATGCAGCATTCCTATCTATCGTTCCTGTGTCTGTCAGTAAAAAAGAGACGCCAAGCAGCATTTTGCCACGGTTGCCCGTAACGCTGGTATTCTCCCAACACTCATGTGTTGGGACGAATAAGAGAATTATTCTTGCCATACTTATCACGGTGAACATTATTGTTAGTTATAGAAATTAGGTTAGTAAGTCTTGCATTACAATTTTCTGATAATGTATTATTTTCTACCGCTACACTGCTTTGAATTTGCAAAAGCATTCTTAGTATCTCCACAACTTGCATGTGCCTCAATTTATTATGACGTCACAGCCCGAGCGCCAGTGACGTCACATCATGCAGGCGGGGGAACAAAATCCTGAACAGGCAACAGGAACCGCGCTCACAAAGTTATAATGAATTTATGCATTTAGTTGCTCCACTAATTATGTGGCTGCCATGGTTTTGTGAGGTTATTAGCTGTTTGCCACAAGTTGGCTATTTGTGAACTAACACGATTTAAGTGTTATTTATGTATTAACGCGAAGTTTTAGCATAATACCTACATATATATATATATGCAAAGCGGAGCGTTTTGTTTTTAAGTGGCCCTGCTGTTTCTCATACAAATCTCTTGGTTCAATAGTTAACACACTTAAGTCGTGTTTCGTCAGCATAATATTTACTTACAACCATTTTTAAGCTAGTAATAACTACAGTCTGTACAATGTTTCGTATTTGTTAACTTTTGTTCTACTGTGTTATGACTAAAGAAATTGATACGTGTGTTTCGAGATTGATTTTCGAAAATTAAATAAAAACTTTGTGGCATTCTTCTAGGGGAATTCTACCCCGTTTTTAGAGTGATTAGGAATCTCCAGGAATCGCGAGATTGACGTTGAGTTGCGGAAAAGGCCCGCATTTAGATCTGATTTTGTACAATAATCTATCCCAGGATTTAAGACATGGCGTAGCAAAAAGTTAATACAAATTTTACAAAAACTAGAAATGTGAAATTCTAATGTTTCCACTAAGCAAACGAAGAAACAACAAACTCTTCAGCTTTATAATATAATACTATAGATATATCAGCTGTAACGTAGTTGTTACCCGACACTTGAATTTGTATTCGGAAGTTGTGGGTATGAAACCTACATACAAATGTATATTAACAACGTTAACAAAACTCGAGAAAGTCACTCAGCCCATTATATCAAACAACTATCCCCAAGGAAACAACGAGGCAATCAGCTGTATTGGTAGGGAAATAGCAATAGGGTATTTCACTACAATTAAAATATGGATCAAACTGTTTTTAGCATAAAAATATACATTTTTTTAACTAATTTTGCCCACACGTTACATATTATTAAAATATTTACGAATAATTAGATAAATCTTAAACTTTGATGGTGATTTGCATAGAAAATAGAGAAATGTACAAGTAGTTATTCAAATTGCATGTGTATTATGGTATATTGAACAATTTTAACTTTTTTTCTAAAAGTAGTCAAATACCCTATTGTAAAAGAAGTAAGTGCCTATTTAATTTTTTTTTCGTTTTGCACATAAGTTTTCTTGAAGACTCGAGTTTCGCCAAAGTTCTTAATTTAATGTTGTACACGACTCATTTTAAAGACATTGATACGCTACGCAACACGCATACTGTAAAGGAAAACATGGTGATGACACCCGTGTGTACCAGATAAGGGCGAAAAAGCCATCCCTTATGGTGTTGCATTAAATCGCTTTGTGAACCGTGGGCGATAACGCCTCTGCTCCCGCTTTCTATGAATTACTCTTGTACCTGTAATATCGCATAGCATTTGTGTCAACTGTTTAAAAAAAAAAACTGAATATTGATGACACAGCTGCTGTCCTCAACCCTTATAACAACATTATAGTGGAGAGGAAAATCGAAACCTCGGACCTGGTCTACTGGGTCGTCCAATATGAAGAGTTAGGTAGCTCACTACAGAGAGCACCACAGTGCAGTGGTGCCATAGGACGAAAGAGAGAAGACTCAAGCCCTAACATGGTGGTCATCTTCCGGTATAGGCATTATGCAATATTGGTAACAATTTTCCTCACGTTGCTTGCCTCTGAGATCTGTAATTAGAGATCAATTCATTGAAATCACTGCTGCTGACATCCTATGGATCTATACCCCTATGGGTATGCAATAAATGCACTTCTTTTATATTTATCAGTCTGCTCAGGATTTTAAATATACCTTGAAAAGATAATTAAACATATAAATAGTTGGCAGATATTTCGCTTATCTGTTAAATATACTCCATTAGTATTGTACCGCTTTGTCTCGCGCCGTCCTGCGTCTGCCGTCACCCGCCCAGCCGCCGCCGCCCGCCCGCCCGACAGACCCAAACTCAATATTTTACGTGCGATTACGTGCGTATCGTACGAAACGCTTCGTGGATCAATTTGTTTTCAATTTTTTCTTCCATCCGAACCCATGTCAAGGTTGTACCGATTACGGCTTTTGGGTGTATTATGTGATTGTAGTTTTAAAAAATGTTATTGTTCAATTATTTTAAGTAAAAAAATAAAATATAGAATTTTAATGTCTCATAGTTCAAAGGATCCTTGCACCTTCTACCACCATCCTTAATACGTACATGATATGGCTATGCTGATCTAACTACATTTAATTATACTGTAGGCTATTTGGCATTGTACCTAAAATATTCCGCCTTGGTCTTTGGAAAGAGACAAACAATACTTTTATTCTCAGTATTATATCTCTTTCGCTCTAGGTACTATAAAACAAAGTCGTCTCCCGCTATATGTTCCTTGGTATATTACATACACGTAGATCTAAGTACTAAGTACGTGAAACTACGCAACGGATTCTTAAGGGAGGTTTATATGTATAATAAAAGCATATAATAGCCGGGTCAGCTAGTTTATGTATAAAGGGCGAAACGAAACGCCTTAAAATCCATTCAATGATAGATATATGCTCGCCAGTGCTCACAATTTTTTCCTATTCCACCTGAAGTGTGCCACTACATTAGTACCTACGATGTATCAAATGCCTAACGCATTGAGAAAGTTGAGGTGTAGACCGATGCCCGCATCGTTACTAAGAAAAACGGTATCGTCAAACGAAGGCGATGTCTATATACATACGAGTATAAAAAGAAACAACCCTCTGCGAACACAAAATTGTATGTCACTCTTCCTGAAACGGGGCCGCGGGTGTGGATTGACAACTTTTAATTCGAAGGGTTCCAGACCTACGCAAATGTTGGCATTTTGAAATGTATCTAATAACTCGGACACAAGGTTGTTTTTTCTTAAACGGTCACGCACGCCTCACTGGTGCATAGTCTGTAAAACTTTGCTAAACTGGTTGATATGAAATAAGTAAGTAGGATAAAATAATGTAGACATAACGTGAAGACCTCACAACGAAAAGTTGACAAATACTGTGTCAAGTCTGACTGGATCATTTTAAAAAGCACCTAAGTACTAATACGTACCTACATTGAAAAACTTGCCTAAAAGCGATGTGGAATTTTGCAAATTATCCAGTACCGATTTCGTCATCATAATCATCATCATCAGCCCATATTCGTCCACTGATAGACATAGGCCTCTCCAATTGCCCGCCACTGTCCATTAGTTTTCGGTTTCCTGCATCCAGCTCCTGCCAGCCATCTTGCTCGTATTATCATCAGTTCATCTTGCGTCGGTGCAGAATCGATTTAAACAAGTGCACTACGTCGTATAAAAAAGGCAAAAGGTAACCTAGTGAGATGACTTGACTTGAAACAAAACATAATTATGCGAACTCTTCAAAAGACGATTTAATGCGATAAAGTAATTGCGCTTAGAGAAATGTGGACATTTGCTAATAGAAATATGAACTCTGCCTACCCCGGTTTGGTATTAAAAGGCGTGAAGATAATTATTTTCTTTTATTTCTAAATACACCGCTGGTACATATGGTTATATGGTCCAAGCGGCATCAATAATTAGACATTTTTCAAAATAAGTTTACTTACCACTTTCGTTAACATATCGTGACCCTCGTTATACCAATAAATGTGTATTCATTTAATTTTATTGTCCACGAAAATGTGATCGACACAGAACGTAGTTGACATCCGAACATAGTTGACCCCATCGTGCTTTGAAAATGTCATTTTTCAATGTCATTGAATTAACGTCATTGTTAAATGACATTTCCATTTGTCTTGTTCTGTGTCGAGAACTGGGACATTTCTTATCTGTCGTTTCGGGGGTCCTAATGGACACACTCGACCCATTTTGATATTTTGTGTAATTAACCCCGTTATTTTGCATCTACTCTGGGATTCCTTCCAACATCGACTTGGCTTGATAATACAGCTCAATGTAGTGCTTTGAATTCTGATGTCTGTTTATCTGGACGCTGGATGAAAATGGTCTGTCTGATTTCATGACGCATCCTGTGAAAACATCAATAAAATAGCAGTAATATAACGAGTTGTAACAAGTAAAGTACAAACTGTTCAGTTATTATACCTTTCACAGTATGAATGAATGAATTAATGAATATACTCTTTAATGCACACTGTACATTACAAATGTAAAAAATTACAATGGAAAAATTGCAAAAGGCGACCTTATCGCTCTTAGCGATTTCTTTCAGGCAACCTAACCAATATTGACGTCTAATCAATAGACGTCAATATGTACGCCAACCGCGGCTTCCGACTATAACAGCCAGAGGTAAAATAACTGTGAACGGTCTTTATAGGATCCCATGCTGATCTATGATGTAAATAAAATGCATCAGCTGTCTTTCTTACTGGCATGTCCAAGGAGCTGACTGTGATGACATACAGCTTGGGACCACGACACATGTAACTGTGTCGAAACATCGGGCAAATAACGAAGGTAAGCTGAATGCTTGTCTTTGGTTAATTTCGCGCCGTAACACCCGCTTTAAACTATGTATATGAGTATGTATGTATAAAAATTAAATTGTGTGGTAGGACAGATTCTAGCCCTTACCTTATGTTTTTATTATTGTCCTTGAAACACATCAGTGAGGCCAATGATCTCGACCAGATAGTAACGGATTAGAAACACCTAAATTAAATTGAAATGTTATTGGACGTATCAAAAAGTTTTATTGAATGCTCGAGGGCCTTGCGAAATCACATAAACGTAGATACGTATAAAAATAACTGTGCAAAAAAGAAATGCAAATGGCGAAAATTTTAAATTTTCGTTTTTTAAGCACGAAATTGTACTTCGGAATTAGCTGAATTAAATAAAAAACACATAGTGTACTTGTGGTAGAGAAATTCACATTTATAATGCTCTGTCTATAAATGTATAAGTTTGTTATGTATCTATTGTAATTATACTCCTATACTACTACTCATATTATGTATGTTACTTCTTTACAGATTAATTGGTAAAATTTCCCTGGGGTCGGAAATAGCGCGGGATAAAACCTGGGTAACATGGCTGATCACTTGTGTACATTTCACTATACTCCTTAATAATAATCATTATTTTATCTGTAAATATTTAATCTACATATTCATATCAATATTAAATGTTTAATCACTTACCAACTTCAGTAAGTATACTCGTAGTAAACTGTACATAATATAATAGTTTGTCTACAATACTGTAGGATCTATAAAACATACCTAACGTAGTGTTTTACCCGACCTCCCCTAGGGTTTATCGATCGAGATATGTACCTACTCCAGTCTGAAGTTCCATGCAAATCCACATCCGCATTCGTGTCACGTGTTTAAGCGATTGTTCTGCAGTTTTTAAACTTCTCTACCGGGCTCTGTCCGTCATCAATTTTTTTTAAGTTCTTGTTATCATAATTTGTATAAGTTCAACTCTACTATAAGTTAAGCTCTATTGTAAAGACATGGATCAACATGCCTAACAGGCGAGCTACATAATAAATGCAAACATTTTTTTTAATTTTTTATACGTCACAATTTTTTCCTATCGTGGGGATATCCCGCTGCTAGCGGGGATGACGACGGGGTTATGTTCGCACCCACTAAAACCCCACGGGGATCGCACGTGCTTTATTGTCGGAGTCCCCAAAACAGCCTGAACTACATACAGTCGCGCAGCGCGCTTGGCCCTTGAGGACCATCCCCATGATGGGGGGCGACCGACGCATGTACCTAATAAATATACTTATGCCAATCAGATAATCAACAAATCATTATGTCGTAGGCGGGAATTGAACTTGATAATGAAGACAATCTTAATACACTATACTTATGCCTTACCAATAAACGAGGTGTAACTTATACCACATTTATTACAGATCTACCTAAACTGGGTATTCCGTATTTCACATACAATTGATAAATTGGCGATCGCAGTTTTGGTTTAACTCACAGAGAGAGCTGGTGCCCGTCCTCTGTGGTGTCCGGTCAAGACGGGAATATTTGGGCTATGGTGGTGACACATATATTCTTCTCACCGTCACCACACGGCTATTACTCTCGATAAAAAAAGTAATCAGTTTACTACACACATCAAAAGGGATCAAGAACATTATTAGCTCTATAAGAATCTAATTTATTTCAATCAAATCTAATCTTCTGGATTCTACCTAATTCCCCATTCCTGTATCAATGACTTATCACCACATTTTGAATAAATTACGAATAAATTCAGTTTTTGTAAAATATATTCTTGATTGCAATCTTCTAAAATGTACTTGATCCCTAGACACTTTTCATGTATAATAACAGTAAATAGTACCTAAGTACAATCACACAAAACACCCTCTATCAAAGTAGTCATTATTTGTAGTTTAATGATTGAAAATCAAAGTTAATAAATGTCGAATTTACATAAGTAACTATCCGAATTTAGCCGATATTCATTTTCACATTTCCGCTAATACACCGCGTATCTGCGGCTTCTATTAAGCAGCGAGTGGATTTCACGAAACTGTTCACATAATTTTGCGCCCATTTATCCCTTTCTGGCGCAACGAATGACAATAAGTGAGAGCGAGACAAGTGCACGTACATTAATATTAATACCACGGCAGAATCTGTGTTTGGTCATCAACAAATTCTGTGGAACTTTGATATGGGCAGGTAATTTACATGAACTAATACCCGGGATGATATTGTATTCAGACTAGCGCCTAGCTCTGTTAACTATTTCCTAGGCTATGGATAGCGGGCAGGTCACCACCATTATTATTACGTAAGTTGGGTTAAATATTAATTTTGTTTTGTTTGTATAGTTAATTGTTCCTTCCTACCACACTTTAAGATTAAAAACAGTTTAGTTTTTGTTTTCATTTAGTTTTTATGTAACAATCACCTGACAACCTGCTTATGTAATTTATAACCTATGTAAATCGATGTGACATTAATATTAATACCACGGCAGAATCTGTGTTTGGCCATCAACAAATTCTGTGGAACTTTGCATAGTTTACATGAACTAATACCCGGGATGATATTGTATTCAGACTAGCGCCTAGCTCTGTTAACTATTTCCTAGGCTATGGATAGCGGGCAGGCCACATTGTATGTTTTTTTTAATTCGGGATAATATTAAGTGCAAGTATATTGGGATGATGCATAACGCCCTTTTATTCTTTTAGTATAAAGTTTCGGTGAAATGCATTTAGTAATTAAAAACTAAATGCATTTCACCGAATTAAAAAAAATTATAAACTTCTATTACCGTAAGAAATCGTTTACCCCAACGGTCATCGGTTCTACGGCTAATATGGCCGGCCCACTATCACTTCAGTTTGCTAATCCGATGAATTATGTTTTTGGTTATCTACATTTATAGGTAATACGTAACACGACGAATTCACTGAAAAATTACATGTAATATATTCGAGACAACATTATCCAGTACTGTTTGACCCGGCAAACGCTGTTTTGCTATTATACAATATTAACAGTGTTGCCCTGCTATTACATGTATTATATATATTAACCTTCCTATAAAATTACTCCATCTATTAAAGAAAATCGCATCAAAATCCGTTGCGTAGTTTTAAACATCTAAGTATATATAGGGGCAGACAGCGACTCGGTGTCGACTTTGTTTTATACTATGTATTGATGATTTGTAACAAAGTAATTGTACTTGCTAAAATTGTGACTTATTAGAACTTTCTAGACATAGCATTCAGTTGGCAAACTGTATAAATTGTTTGAACAAAACAAGCCAAGTTCACAACAACGTGGCTGATTTATGAATCAAGTAATCCACTCGATACTTGGGCCATACAACATCGAAATCGAGCCGAGTTTTAATTAAAAAACTTTTCCATAAAAATCAAGGCGGTTGGGCGCCAAATCTGTCGACAAATTGTGTTAATATTTTCCCGTTTCAACATCAGAGATAACCGTAAACATTCAGATACATTTTGATTTATTTCTATTTATAAAAAAAGAAGAGGGCTCTGGTTGACTGTCGTCGATACTGCTGAAACTATTTGTTGTAACGTTACCGCAGTTTATTAGTAATACGGGTCCATTGTAAAAGCTTAATGCTTAATTATTATGCGTATTTTTCTATATTAGAAACCTTACCGTGGAAGAACCACACATTTTGTTTTTATGAGAGACTGTATTTGCAACTTTATAATCGCGGACATCCATTAGTCATGACTAATTCATATTTGCAACGTTATTTAACCGGTGCTTATGTAGCTAACTAAACACATAAAATGACTTCCAAAGAACTTTCATTTTATCTCTCGTTTAATAAGTATGAAAGAGTAAATAAACAATCTCGTTATTTTATTTAAAAATATCCTGCCCGTTTCGTTCGTCTATTCCCTCAAGAGATAAAACCGGCTTCTGAATTTCGGGCGGGCTTCATTCGATTATAATTTCATAACAAACAAACGGGGCCAAAAAACATTCTTTTTTTTTCACAATTCAGCGCAATCAAAACTTCCAAGCTTTTATTCATGAAATAAGGCGAATGTAAAAAAAATCCATACCTACCGAGTGTTGCGGAGCGTGCGTGCCCCAGGGCTTCAATAATGTGGGCACCCTGAAGTGTAAACCCCGCACAGATGGGGCAAGGAAATATCTTAAAACAGGGCAGGACTTCTATAGAAGAAGCAAAATTGTGCGAACACTAATTCCTAGGTTAGCTATATTTATTTTCCTTGATTGGGAGTTTGGTTGATGAGTGTGCAGGTCGGCAAGTGCCAGGGTCTTTAAATGAATGGAAAATGGATCAGGTTCGGATTTCACTGCCGCAGGCGTATGCTATGTTTGCTTTAGGTGTTCCATTAGCCTATGTTGATTACAAATAATCCAAGTGTTGCGGTCGACTCCCAGTGCGTGAAATTATTAGGCGGGATATTTTTAGTAAAACTTTTCCATAGAATCTACCGACAAAATGATATTTCAATACATGCTTTTGTGTGGAGTTGCGTTAGCTTGAATTTCGATTTATAGTCAGAAATTTGAAAACTTTAGAACTTTTACAGTCATGTTTTTAGAAAAAAGTTTATGTTCATAGTTATGAGTGATTTGATGGCTTAATTAAATTGCTCTCGCCTTTGTCTCATCGTATATATATATATATATCTATATCTATACGTATATCCTCTAGAGTTATTTATTCTCGATAAGTGTACATCTAATTCATTTCAGATCTAAACCTCATCAGTTCAGCACCTTTACAGCTTCAACCAGGCTCTGACGAACAGCAAAATACCGTTTAAATTTTGTAAACAATCCAATGTAACTTCAGCCCTCTGATCAAAGCCGTTTCATACAGAATAGGGTCAGCTATACACTCAATTTGTATACAATACATGAGAGTTCGCAGTGAATTGTTGTTAAGACAAAGAGAAACCCGCGTGACTTGAATAATTTTGTATTCACCTCCTTCCTGCTAGATGTTATACGAATCTGATGTAAGTTGACCTGTCTGCCTTTCCTAATCGTCTGTGACCGAGGTTTTGTTATGTATCTACCCTCGGAGCGTTGTGATCAGTTCTGTGGAACAATTTGAACTTTGCACTGACATGACCGGGCATTAATCCAGTTAGTCCTCAACGGGGGTGTACGGGTCGCGGTATACATTTTAAAAAGGAACCTACGGATAAGATATACATTCATAAACTCTCACCCATAATAATTCGTCAATTGAACAGAATCATGTATGATGATATTATCTAAATCACGTCTAGCTTGAGAATCAGTGCATCTCAAATAGTCTCTATACTAGAGATTGGTTCCTCCGAAGTGAGGTTTACACTTCAAACACAACACTTACAGTCGTCATTGATACAAGACACAAAGCTCACAATAAAGAGCTTTATTGCAGGAACTGAGCTTTGATATCGGTTGATATTCGTGAATAAAGGTACCTAGTATTTCGTCCGTAATTCCCCAAAGGAATAAGGATAACCGTAGGATCACAAGAGGACCCTTTATCCAAATTAAGAATAATAAACATAAATATCTTTTAAAATAATTATTTAGGAATGTCAATAGTGCTTCAGTTACAAGTTGCTAAGACATAGCCTTAATAAACGACATACGAACTGGTTTCATTAATATGAAAGGGGTACCGATGTTCCAAGCAAGGTCTGTCTATGTAAAGGATAGGATTTCGCTAAAAAAAATGTTTTTGAAATATATTCATACAGAAATATTTATAAATATTGCTTGTATTAAAACTGAAACCATTCGGATGTACATATTTCAAGATAACTCAAATATTGTACACCGGGTACATAGGCGCGAATATAATCAAAGAACAATATTGGAGGTATAATGTCTGTGCGCGTTTCATTAAAAAAATATGATATATATTTCACGAAGTTTTTTTCCAAAAAGAGATTTTTCCAAGTCGCAAACCAAAGGAACACGTTCCAGATGAGCACGAGGTAACTGGTAACCTTGTTATAAGTTCTTCATAATTCAAGCTGAGCTGAGCACCATGAGCGTACATTTGTCAGCTTTTGTAAAGATTTAATGGTGCGGAAGCCTATGAATTCTCGCACATTTCAGCCGCAGCATGAGCGCACCAATTCCTAAAGATTATCATAATATTAGTATAACGCGACAAGGATCTTTTGGCGAGTAGCAAAATAATTTATTTAGTACAAAATTGAAGCCAGATGAGCCTTGTTGTGATAGAGAATGATATAAGAGAATATCCATAGTATCATTATACCATAAAGAAGCACCGTACATAATCCTTCATGAAGTACACATAACCTATTGACGTATACGTAAACAGATAAAACTTAACGAATCGAATATGCTAATTTGTAATTGAATATCATATCAAGAATATAGTGTGTAATACATACTACATATCACCTAACCCAAAAGGGGAGGACAGAGCCTTAAGTAACATCATCATCAGCCACATATCGTCCACTGTTGGACTAGAGCCTTCTTCAATTATTTCCATGATAATTTGGAGGAGAAATGACAATAATTGGCATTATTTAACGTATCCTATGTCCTATTAAACAAGGCACCTACAATCGCTTTAAAAAACCTATCACCTGATCCAAATGGGGTGGACAGAGCCTTAAGAGACATACTTAAATTTTAAAGTAACTTTTATCGGTAAAACGAACAAGCGTCAGACGCTTTTACCTCGTGTACCGGAAGAAATACATGTGGTTTATCTTTTTGTTTACGTCCCAGGCCAGACCGGGATTCATAATCTTTTATCCTGTGCAAAATGTCGCCACTTAATAATGAGTTATCATTTAACCACTCTTGTCATCATTTTCACTTAAAAATATACGTACCGCCTTTTCAGCGTCATTATCACCACTACCTTTTATTATTATTCAAATAAATATTAATTCAATAAAGCATTGCTCTCATTTACTCTTCACGTTTTAGAAAAGGAAGGCACTATAAAGTTTCAGTTTTGTTCGAACGACAAAGAAAGGAGTTCGAGCTATGCCTGCAATGCAGGTTGTCGGATAACACGACATTCTGCACTTTACAACTATTGTAATTAGAGCTTTTTTTCACTGCAGAGCGAATGGCAACGGAAGTCAAATTTCACTGTTTTCATTAGTTTCAAATTGGTTTGACTGTAGGGAATGACTAAATTGAATTAATTGTTAGTGGTCGGTTCGAGCTTTATTAATCGATGGTCAGTATATTACGGGGCCGCGGACGGAACGTTTCATGCCAATATTAATTGATATTTGTGGCGAAGAGTGATGTGGTACTTAAGTTAAGTCGTTTATCTCCACTTGTTCAATCGTAACACGGAATGACAAGACTCAGTGACACAACTCGTGTTAGCAGTCTATATAGTAGTCTATCACTCTCGAACGTATGACGAATGGGACAGACTTGTTACATGAATCATTGTCGACTTAATCGAAGAGCACAGTCTCTGAAAATGAGACCATTAGGGTCGCGATTAGATTCAACAAATTTTCATCGGAGTTATTCTACATTGGACAAGGATACCCGCTGCAAGAAGAAAGGAAATTTTCGAGTTTTTTCATGCTTCAGACGGGACGTTAAGTTGTGAGTTGGACGACTAGCGACTGTCGGGATAGTAGACGTTAAACCAACATAAAATGAAATAAACATAACAAAAACATTAATATACCAAGTACGAACTTTACGTCGTTTCTGACCAAGATATTCTGGTACTATCTGAACAGTTAACGATATATTTATATATATTAACTGTTCGTAACTAATAAAAAAAATGACTTCGAACCTTTTAACACCAAAGCGCGGTAGAAAGAGACACTTGCTAAGAAAATGCTCATGGTTCACGCGCGCGTATATAACCCAACGTGACAGGCGGTGAGTCCATCGTCCTTATTGTGAACTCTTCACACACCTTGTTTCACGCACCGAGTTTCATCACGATGTTGTCCTTCATCATATGAACGTGCCTGCGTTGCCTGTATAGGCATAATAAATCTCAGTAACAGCTACGTAACGTAGCTTCAGAACATCAGTCATGACTCGTGAAGCGAACTTGGCCAAATAGCGGGTTTGACCAACCGGGCAGAAGGAGAGTGATACGATCTATAACCATTGGGCACGCCTGCGGGTGCAAATTCAAAACCTGATAGCAAGTAGCGTTAACCCAACAAGATCAAATTTACCTGCAAAATATGTTATACACTTACGTCTGCAAACCCCTTAAGGGGTTAGACATGAACTTAAGATCACAAGGACCTTTCGGGAACATTCAGGTTCATCACCATCATCAGCCACATGACATCCACTACTGAACCACGAGGGCTGACCCGAATGATTTCCATGGTTAATTGCGGGGTAATGCTAATAATCGCCACGTTTGGCGGGTTGGCGATCGCAGTGTTGTTGTGGTTTAACTCAAAGAGAGCGCATTTGCCCGTCCTCTGGAGAGTTCTCTCAATCACTTCTTACGATCCCCAAGACGAGAAAGGTTTGGCTGGGCTGGTGACAAATGTATTCTAATCGCCGTCACATTTATTAGTAAGAAGTTAATAATTTCAATATGGGCTTTCAGTTACAAGTAGCTTTGCTAACTCGGAGCCTGCATAAACCTCAATCTCTAGTACCCCAGATGGGTCCTACGACCTGCCAAATTATTAATTTTAATGAAATCAATAAAGTAAACTTTAAAGATTTTGAAAGCAAATTCATACTGCCACACTTCATAACATTTATTTATTATAATCTATGTAAACGGACGATTATATTCATAATTGATTTGATGCTCCAATAATATTTCAACGGGTATGTGTATGTTACAAAGCGTAGTTTGCATTCTTCAAGTTGACTGTACATGCTCATAATCAGTTCGTATAAATGCAACAGTCGACTGGTTGCGCCAACTTTGATGGAAGCCCCACCGCCGACTTAATTATAATGTCGGTTTCTATTCATACCGGCGATCGATTACTGCTTCGATTGCATTTCTCGTCATACACTTCTCTCATTAATATTATAAAGAAAAGAAGCTACTTAAATAAATAA
The DNA here is from genome assembly GCA_012932125.1 of Conopomorpha cramerella. NCBI lineage: Eukaryota > Metazoa > Arthropoda > Insecta > Lepidoptera > Gracillariidae > Conopomorpha > Conopomorpha cramerella. The sequence continues at coordinate 8,710 of SJJU01002191.1, read as the reverse complement.
ATTATGTAATTATTTTAGACTCGTGATGTTTCATCATAATTAATACCCACTTATCTTACAATTATATCTAAGGCTATAGAATCAACTGAGCATGCGTGCACGGTGTGCAAATCTACATGTCTCCATTCTAAAAAAGGATTCAACTACAGAATCTTACGAATAAGTAATTTTACGTTTAGATTTCGTGAAGACAGACAAACTTTTTACCATCAACATGTCTTTTGAAACAATATAGTTCATTCATATTACTGTATAATATTTCTTGCGTGGACTTTTTTGTCAGGACAGCTGTCCCATGGAAGTGCAGAAGCACTTCCACTAAAATATCACTTAAAAGACAAAATTTTAAATTTTTACACCACTACTACGCAAGAGCATTGCGTCTATAGCGCCGTAACTGTATTTAACTATTTTTGTATTTCACACCGTAAAACTGTAACAATAAAGTCTAAATTGCTTTGTGTAAATGGTTATCAAAAGACAGTAATTTCCCAGGTTGAATTAGAAATTGGAAGTCAGTGTCGCCGAGTAATGGCCGATCGTGACACGAATGTCGGCTAAAATTTGTCGATACACAGTTTACGAGTTTGTACTCTGAAACATGATATATGTATATATATATTATATACAAGCTGTGCTGCTCGGTGTTACTCACGTTTATGTCATTTTGCCATTTGAATGGTGAAGGAATTATCGACAAACGCCTGGGCGTTCCATCCTCAAATAAAATGTCATTCTCGCCACAGTGTAAGTTGTTCATATTGACGAGCCCAATAATGTTTCTAAGACCATTCTCGTCTCGGCTCGGGGCTCTTTTACCCAACAGACAGTACTACCAACTACCAGTAGTTTCGAACTTATTCTAATAATAATAAAATAAATCTTTCCTCTATAAGTATAGAGGAAAGATTTATTTTATATAAAAGATGACATTTTATTTGAGGATGGAATTTTCTTTTTCATTTTTTTTTTTATCACTATGAATAAGCGTTTGACCACCAGCCTACCTGATGTTAAGCAGCGATGTGGTCTACGATGGAGCACACTTGTTCAGCAGGTACCTATTCACCGCATTCTCGCCATAATAAAAGTTGTACAATATTGACAAGCCTAACAACATTTCTAAGACCATTGATCGGCTACCTGTAGCCACGGTGTATTCCGTTCCTTTGGGAATTTAGGGATAAAATATAGCTAATATATCTGTGTACAAGGTTTCCTGATGATCAGTTATGTTATTTTCGCGTGAAATCGTTACAAATTAAATATAATGAGTATATTTTTATTAATACACTTCACGCCTTTTACTCCCAAAGCGGGGTAAGCAGAGGCACTTTCTAATGAAATGCCAGGAGGTGAGACCTTGGCCGTTATAGGGTTTCCACATCTTGTGGTGTGCGGCTTTCATCACGATGTTTTCCTTCACCGTTCGATCGTTGCGTTGCGAACATAGTCTCTAAAAAAAAGTTCCATTGGTACACGTCCGGCAGCCGGTATCTAATCCGGGATTACAAGTCAAGTATCCGACCACTGGTCCACGCATTTTCAGTATTTACATAGTACACAGTATTATTACTTTCTGTTGGATCTTGTAAACGCTTACCTACTGCGAGTAGGAAGGCTGTTGCCATGGTCACGTAGAAAGTTTATGGGTATTGTTTGTTGCTTTACTCCTTCCTTTATTTTCATTTATACCTGCTTCCGGATTCTGCTGAACAAAGCCGTGAGTTAAAATTAAATCGTTTTATTATTACAGACGAGAGAGCGCTCTGTACTCGCTGGAGATTGATGTAATTATTGTCATTATATCATGATCATGATACTGTTATATTGTTAGGTGTATATTTGAGTTGTTCATAATTAATGTGTAAATAGATTAGTAATAAAAAACAAATCAATTTTTTGTTTGTTTCTGATACAAACTTATGATGATGATAATGATGAATGATGATCAACAATCACAAAACTTTTATCAAATTACTGAGTTGAATTTGTTAATACTACAATGGTTTTTTTTTCGTTTTGCTTTTCCGTTAATGTATGAAATACATGTGCGGCTTATGTGTCACTGGCAGAATTGCAGGCTTTGAGCTTCACATAAAACCTATTAAAATAGAACTGTTATGATTGAACATGTAAGTACAACAAGTGACCCAATGCCAATAATATTGCAATTTAAATGTAATAATAAATTCGTAATAATTCAAGATCATAAAATGCCACATTTTGTGCTGGCTCACTTTTATTATAATTGTGATACTGTAATTGTTTTGCGCGGAAATGGCAATAAACGTTTCATAATTCAATCTCAAATAATTATGAATTCTAGGTAATAAACACATTCAAAGTGAATACCGCTTCCATTGGTTAGATCTAGTATGTTGTATGCGTACATACGTCCCTACACGCGTACAAAATACTGTACGTGGATGCCCCGCAGTTTCATTAAAATAGTTTCACTTAGTCATTACATAGTATAAAACAAAGTCGCTTCCTGAATTATCGTCTGTCCCTATGTATGCTTATATCTTTAAAAACACGCAACGGATTTTAATGCGGTTTCTTTTAAAAGATAGAGTGATTTCAGGGGAAGTATTCCTGTTACGTATAAGGAGACAAGTGAAACTCTTGGCGGCTCAATGCACACTCGTTTAATCTAACAAGGATCGCGCGGTGCTGTGACGCAGCACCCGACCATACTTAGGTATGTAGGTATGTACGTATATCTACAAATGTATTATATGCATATTACACGCATAATGTGTTAGAGAAACACGTAGTATCAGCATTGCGCTCGTGTGAAGCCGGGGCGGTCCGTACATACAACGTTAAATCAATAACTTTGGCGAATCTCAGGAAAGTGACTCAGCTGATGATGACCAAACAACTTACCCCAAGGAACAGTATGTCAAATCCGAAAAAAATATCCCCTCTTCATACAAACTTACCGATCAGCTGATTGCCTCGACATGAAGGGCTTAATTTATATAGGTTTCAATTTTGACATAGGGTTCCTTGAGGAAAGTTGCATGGTGTCATGGGCTGGAATGACTTTCTCGGGTTTTGCCAATGTTTTTGATTTAACTTTTTCTATATGTGTAGGTATCTACACCATGTTATGTGTACCAAGTTATTATACTCTACAACAACTTAAGAGCGTCTGTGGTCCAGTTGGTCGGATACTTGACTTGTGATCGGGAGGTCTCGGGTTCGAGTCCGGCTCGGGTCCGGGGAGGTCCGTACGCAACGCACCGCTCGTACGGTCAAGGACAACATCGTGATGAAACCCGCACACCTCAAGGTGTGTGCACCCTATAACGGCGATGGGCTCACTCCTGTCACGTTGGGTTAAATACGCTTGGTGAACTGTAGGCATTTGCTTTAGCAAGTGCCTCTGCCTACCCCGCTTTAGGAATTAAAAGGCGTGAAGTGTATTTATTTTATTTTTTATCCACTTACTACTATACTGTACACTGCAACTACTCTTCCCCGTGGTGTGGGGTTGACTGTATTAAGTCCTCCTTTTGTACATTTATTGCAATAAAGTATTAAGTAAATTTTAATATTAACTTTGTACAGGCACCGCGTTCTTAAAATATTATGGAAATCCGTTGTTAGTGGAAACATTCACATATAAGCGGCTGCTGTCGGCAGGTGCAGTCGGCAGCTCGTATCGGAATAGCTGCCTAAGAAAACAATGGAACCTAGGCTTGCAGCTGGAATCTAATGCATGCGGTCTATGCTTCTGTTTGAATATCACTTTCAGGAACCGAATAGGATTCAGTGAACCAATCTATAGATTCTATACTTTTTGTAACATACATTTTTTTCTTACAATAATATTTTTCTCCATCGTAAGAGCAACCTCCGTAGAATTTCCAAATGCCCCGAGTGCTGAAGAATAGTGGGTGTCTTCTAGCGGACACTAATCAGAGAATTGTGCTGCAGTTCATACCAGTTCTATGTTATTTTCCCAATAATATTATCTCAGTTACAGGAACTAACATGTCATTAACCTCTGCACGTTATGAAACACGTATCCCAGGCTGAACATTAAGCTAAGGATGATGTCGGGATTACGAATAAAAAATATTTCACCTCCATACAAGGGATTTCTTCTCATTTTTAATTCCTCAGTAAATTCGTTGAAGCCGTACTTATTGGATTTTTTCAGCGAGAAAATCGAATAAAGGACAATACCAGCCAGTAGGAGGCCGGTCCCTGTCATAATCATATTTTTTCGTTCACAAAGGAGGCTAACGTCAGTAATAAATGAAAGTCAGTGCCACACAATGCCGTTTTTGCACATTTTTTTGCCTCACTCTGTTTTACTCAGAACCTTTTACCCTATCTTGGGTCACTTTTTCTCGTGAATTTTGCTCGGACGTCTAGTTTTTACTTTCACGTTTAACTATTCATGAGGCACTTGACTCTGTGATTGAAAAGCAAATACGTAGGACGGCGGCACGCCTTTCTATTCCCAGGATTATGATCAGTTTTAGGCGAAATTGAATAGATAAAGCTATACCGAAGCTCTCTCGAGCCGAGTGCGATGTTCCAAGGGGAATTAGAGTTTAAGGAATTAGGGCCATTTCTTAAAATATATCGGATCTTATTTAGCTAGGTATCGCACATATTCTGGATAGAAATATGTAGCAGTATTAAGTTGAATAGACTTCGACTAAATATATCATTCTAAATATACATATTTAGTCTGTATATAACTAAACTAGTTATGTATATCGACTAAATACAATTTTAGTCGATGGACGACGGAGTGCAACTGTCGAACAAGACAGAATACAACAAAAGAATGCATCAGAACCGTCGTCTCAATTGAATATCGATGTGAGTGGTATACATCAATTTGGTTGATTTATAATATGTTGCATGTAGTATCCTCACCCCTTAATGATACGAGGGGTTTGCTAAAATAACAAGAACTCACAAGATCACTCTGAATCATTAAACAATTGAAATATGAAATGAAATACTTTATTTTTCATTGTTATAAGTCCTATTACATACAGATATACAGTGGTATACAAAACTTGATGAAAGTCATTTATGATTTTTAACCGACTTCAAAAAAGGTGTAGGTTCACAATTCATCTGTATTTCTTTATGTTTGCGACCCAGGAACTTTCCCCTGGGTGAACGTTTTTTTATTATTTTGTAGTTTAGTTTGGTTTGGTCCCATATAAATTTGGTTCAGTTCCGACAATGGCATCCTTGAGAAAACCACATACTCACATCAAAAGTGTCTAGGTATCAAGAACATTTTTAGCAAACATTTTTATCAAATCTAATCTACTGGGTTGGTCTCCTACCTAATTCCTCATGTGTGTACCAATGTCTTATCACCACATTTTTAATAAATTATGACTGAATTCAGTTTTTGTAACAGTTTTTGTCTTAATTGCAATCTTCTAAAATGTACTTACCTAGACACTTTTGATGTGTGTATACTTATGTTAAAATTTAATACTATTATAAAAATTGCGACGCCAGGTCGAACTATGGAGATTCAAGACAGAATGCACATTTTTAATAAAAGTTCCATTGTCCTGAAAGCTTTTTGTGACATAGGGGTGGACAGTACTTGTAAAGATGAAATATACCGCCGCGGTACATGTGGTAGGTATATAATATAATGGCATAACATATTACATTATGTTCTCCAGCACCAATTTTTTTGTGATTGTGGTATGGTTTAGGTACTTGTTGACCACCTCGCTTCATTTCGCTTACCTATTTCTTTTTTAATTGGGCAAACCTAAGTTTAGCCCGTTTTTGTCGTTTAAAGATATTTTTCGAATTAAAAAACTTACTTGCTTCTGAATACCTACTTTCGACAAAATTCAAACTTACATACCTCCCTACTTTATGTAGTTATTTTGATTAATTATTATCATCCTTGCTCGACGGTGACTCTCGCTAAAATAGTGTAGGTAGGTCTTAAGTATCTATACGGCCAAAAACAAAGATTCATGCCAAACAAACACGATCCAGTTCAAACACACAATATTTATGCCAATCGACCGAAACTGCTATACTTGGCACGAGTGGTGAATAAAAAAGTGATTCATAAAACTTCGCAGCGATTTAAAAAAGCGGATTCGAGAAAATTGCTGCCAAATTGTAACTTAAATTGGACGGACTGAATCAGCAGCAATTTTCTGCATTTTCATTTGTTGCCATTACAATCTGGAAGGCTTTGTCGCACAAACTCAAGATGGTGATTTACACGTGAAAAGAGGAAAAAAGGGAGGACCTACCCGAGGATTGTTTCTACAACATTATTTTGAACTCAAATTACGAACGGCAATGTTCCACGATAACGCCAAATTTCGGCTGTAAAAATGATGATTGCCTATAACGTCGGTGAGGAATTGCCACTGTTTTAGCGCACTTAATAGTCTAAAGATATAATTAACTTGTGAAGTAAAACAATGTAAACCTACCTATCTACGACATTATATTATTTTCGTGTTCCAAAAGGACCCTCGCTGGACAATTTATTTTCTCGGGAGATGACATTTTGTTGAATGTATCAAGATGTAAATATATACAAGTAACATCAAAGTATTAAAATATATAATCTGCGCATACGGACGAAAGGTCCAGACGAAAGCAATGCATCAGCACCACACTAAACCATTATGTCGATAGCGGACTCATATCTGCAACAATTGCCCGGGAGGGAGGCGACAAATAACTCAACTGTAATCCGATCGCTTTAATGGAACATCACCTGCGGTGGCTGCGCGGTTGATGAGAGGGGAATGCTGCGAAACAAGAATATGTTCCTACCAATCCTGTGTCATCCCATTCACCTGGGGGCCAAGTCTGCTGAGCTCGCAACAGTACAGTTATTTTGTGTGATACATCGTTTCGTCGAAAGTATTTTTTTATAACTCACATTAGCGGTTCGTTATGTTTCTTTAATTATAATAGGGCAACCAAAATATATTAAATCTATTATATAAAAAAAGTCGTGTTAGTTACTCCATTTATAACTCAATAACGCCTGAACCGATTTGGTTGAAAATTGGTGGGGAGGTAGCTTAGAACCGGGAGACGGGCATAGGATACTATTTACCCCGATCCTGTTGGTCGCGTCGCTATTTAGAGGGTGTTATAGTTTGTATGAAATACTGAAACCACGCGAATGGAATCGCGGGGCATCCACTAGTTAGTAATAAAAGTGGCCATTACTGAGATACAGAAAGAATATTCCCTTTTTTCGGCGTAGCGTTCTAGTACGTAGTGACAGCAGACGTGGGATCCTACGGGATGTATGTACAGTTGTACATACATCTTTGTCAGTTGTCTCGTAGTTACGAGAGTTGTACATACATCGCTGTTTTATTGAGCAACGTAGACTGCTATAGATTTGGCCCCTTGAACTGCTTTTTGACTCGAACGACAACGATGCAAAACCACTTACTCCCTTTGTAAATACTTACTACGAGTATTACCGTACTTACTAATAATATCACAGGAGATAAGGTTTCCTGAACCCAAACTAGGACATTTACTCATACCACAGCACACACTGAAGTGACTGAAGACTCGTGTACTTGGGTACATACATTGACTGCTGTGATACAAGAATATGCACCTGTGGCCCTGTCATAATCTACTAAGCAGACTCGAATGATATCGAGACACAATTACCTGACTGTACATTCCGTCCATGCCTGTAACCCGAACAGTAGGTGAAATCGTACTAGGTAACCAAATACGCAACTATGCTCTGATTATTTTACTACTATCTCTTTTACTGCTTTTCTAAAGTATCTATTTACATACCTTCCTACATGCAAGCCTACCATTAAATAAGCTAGGTTCGTAATCTCTAGTGATATCTCAGTCTTTTAAGTTTTAGAGGTTTATTTCTTCTTTTTATTCTGGTATCTCAAAGAGCACGTCTTGGTCACTATCTTGAGCACCTATGTGGTTAAGTCATGCCGCGTCTTTGGTAAGACAGATTGGTTTACGCCTTAATTTCCGAAATAGTTAGAAATGCGTTGCTGCATTTTTATAAAAACATCATTATATCAAAGAAGCCAAGTTTCAATTTTATTTAATCCTGATGTTATCAGAAACCTTATAAAAACTTTGCTTTCCTAAATCAAATACATTCACGAATACCCATAGACATATAGGAGGTGAGCCCGTCCATGTTGCAAAATCGTTCCACTTTTCTTGAAAACATTCGAGCTCTCAATAAACACTAAAAATACCTTTAAAAGCTGCAATAACCAATGTTGACAGTCTAACTGGATAGTCAGTGTCATGCGTGGCGTCTTCATATTTCAAGTTTATTGGTCAAAAATGAGAGCATTCTCTCACTTACGTAGGGAACAACTCATTGTATCGGACGCCCTATCTAGCACGTTAGTACTATAGGCATCGTTGCGAATACCTATAATATCGTGTCTCCTCACGGGATGAACAAATCTTTTGCTGAGCTGTGTTTTTTGTGAGAAATCTCTTCGCTTAGATAGTGGAGTCCCAACCTAAGATTTTCCCTAGAAGTTGGGTCTATGATCGAAAAACTACCTATATTTTGCAGAAATGGAATTCCATTATCGTCCCCAAAAATCCCTTAGGTCGACTTTTAAGCTCAGATAACTTTTTTTTTTTAATCACTATGAACAAGCGTTTGATCACCATCCTGCCTGATGTTAAGCAGCGACGTGGT